>JAUNZO010002772.1:0-12669 GCA_031894775.1 Chloris gayana
TGATTAATTTTACACTAAAATTCCAAAAATGCTTACATAAAGAAACAGAGTGGGTACTAATTCATCAGTCCTAGTTTACTTTGTTATCATGTGGGTGTTTTCAGTGTATAGGTTCAGAGAATATTCGATAATACTAAACATTCGGTTTCTCCGGATTCAGAGATTATTTTATGAATCTGGTAAAACATCATGACGACAAGTATTACTCCATCTATTTCAAATTATATGACATTCTAGACTCATCTAATTTTCTTCAATTATAAGGCCAGTCTCAGTGGGAGTTTTATTAGCATTAAATAAGGTGTCACATAAGCAAAACAGGTGATGTGGCATAGCAATTAATATGAAATCGGGTAAATGGGTTTCATAGGAATGAAACGCATTTGGCACTCGTTTCATAGGTATGAAACTCGTATTGAAACTCCTATTGAGAGCACGAGTTTCATCCCAACACGTTTTGACCAATCTCAATGCAACAAATAGTTATTAAATTAATGCTATAAGTTACCTATGAAACCGTAAGTTGAAACTATGCATTGAGAGAGACCGTTTCATACATGAAACTATCTTCAAATCTGATGTGGCACTCTTGGAAATAGTGAGATGAAACTTTGCATTGAGACCGGCCTAAGACACTCGACATCCCAATGCATCTTTTTCTCTTCCCAATACATCTCTATCTCTCTCCTTCTCGTTTTTTTACAACACATCTCCTTAATTCCTGTGCTCATAGCTCAAACGTCATATAATTGAAGTGGATGGAGTTATTTAAGATAGAAGAAGTACTACTCGTATCTAACCTTCTTTACAATATGTCTCTCCTCTTGTATGTCATGCTTTTTTATCTCCTTAATTTGTGCGCATAGAGCAAGAATGACAATTAAATTAAGATAGAAATAATATATTTTTATTGTGAAAAATATAATATAAATAGAAAAATTATGAAATTACGAAAATAATATCCACGTATCGAAGATAAAAAAAATTATGGACCACACAGAATACATTTAGTGTACCGAAATAAATATCTTTGTATAATGTCATATTTTTCCAAGCATCCGATACATACTAGGATTTATACAAGCTTATGTCTTTGCAATTTTCACATCCAAAATCTTCCCCAAAAACATTTTAGAGTGTTGTTAGTTTTTTACCTATTGTATTTTCATGGATCTCTTGAATGGTGTTTTTTTCTTCTGATTACACAATCGCACTCACACCGCACGCACATAGCACATTTGAAACTGAGCTAGTAAGTCATCAAGATTGACGAAGTCATCGCTGGCTCCTCGATGTTGATAGAAACGTCGCCAATCACTTAAAGCTCAACATTGTTACAATCCTTTCACGATGGTGGTTACAAAAGATTCAGTAGCACCCCAGGTCCTTGGCTTAATTGTTACCAAGGACCCGAGGTGCTACTAAGTCTTTTGTAACCACTACTATGTTACAATCCTTCCAAGAGTGGTGCCTATTTGTTCAATATCGATGAAATGTCTTACAATCATATGTAGGTCTTCGCGTTAGTTGTCATTAACACATGTGTAGCATGGTGGTGTAAATGACATGTGCATTTTAAACAGTGTTACCGAGGAATCTTTTCCCTTCATCAATTCTCAAATCTTTTTTTTAGATAATGGGAAATAAAAGCATCCCGACCTTGGCCTCACTTGGAGGTTACAATCGTCTCTTTACAATCAGCAGCACTTCTGTCTGCCCAAATCAAAGTGATAAAACGCACACATCTAGAAACAAAAGAGTTTGGATGTCCAGAATTATTAATAACATAATCTATTACTAAAACCCCATCCATGGTGCGCGTAAACCTCCATAGCCAACACCTCCGGACGTCGGCAAGCATCTCTCATGACCTCCATGTCTTCATCATTCTTTTGCAGTTGTGACCAGAACCGCAACCAGTGAGTCCCCCTGAATAGTACCTGTATATAAGTTTTCATAGGTGTTTTATCAAAAACAATATCATTTCTAAGCCAGATAGCCCAGCATAATGCTGCAACACCCACAAATAGTTGTTTCTTGAGTTTAACACCTATACCATTTAGCCAGCCCCGGAACATATGTGAAATGTTGTGAGGTTGTTGTAAATTAAAACAGAAAAATACTAGTCTCCAAATAAATCTAGCATAGTGGCATTCAATAAATAAGTGTTGAATAGTTTCATCCTTTGAGCAAAAACAACATTTCTTATTACCATACCAATTACGTCTAGCTAGATTATCCTTGGTTAAAACTACACCTTTCTGTAGGTACCACATAAAGATCTTAATCTTGAGAGGCGCTTTCATATTCCAAATATTCCTATTATGAATTACATTACCATTGTTCAAAAGTGCCTTATACATAGATTGCACATTAAAAAGACCAGTTCGTGTGAGATTCCACCTGAACACATCTTTATTATCAACAAGTTGAACATGTGCAATTGTAGCAACCAAGTTATGCCACATGATTAAGTTTTGACCTGTCAAGACTCTTCGGAAAGAGATATTGAGGGGACAAGTACTAAACACAGAAGCAACTGTCGCATGTTTCTTTCGAACAATGTTAAATAGAGACGGGTATTGTTCCCGCAAGGTAAAATTACCTATCCATTTATCCTCCCAAAATCTAATTTGTTGGCCATTGTTTAAAACAAAGCTGCCTAGATTTAAGAAGGTGTTTTTCACTTTCATCAAACCCGCCCAAAAATGTGAATCTCCGGGTTTCCTCTCAACTTGTGTTAAGGTTTGGTTCTGAAGATATTTTTTCCTAAGCATATCTTGCCATACTCCATCCTCATTAATAAGTTTGAAGAGCCATTTACTCAGTAAACATTGATTCCGTACATCAATGTTCTGGATTCCTAACCCCCTAATTCTTTAGATTGGCATAGAATGCTCCATCTAGCAAGCCTATATTTCTTCTTATGCCCTTCCCCTTGCCAAAAAAACCTCAATCTATAGTAATCCAACTTTTCAAGAACTCCTCTAGGGACTTCAAAAAAGGATAACATAAACATAGCAAGGCTAGTTAATACTGAATTAATTAGAACCAAACGGCCACCAACAGACATTAGTTTTCCTTTCCAGCTACTTAGTTTTCTCTCAAATTTTTCCTCAATAATTTTCCAATCGCCATTACTTAATTTCCTAAAGTGCATTGGAATCCCCAAATATTTAAATGGGTAAGTTCCCATCCGACATCCAAAAAGTTGAGAGTATTGTGCTTCATGGTCTCTGGCCCGACCAAAGCAGAACACTTCACTTTTGTGGAAATTTATTTTTAGACCTGACAATTGTTCAAAAGCACACAAAAGTAGTTTCATATTTGTGGCTTTTCCAATATCGTGGTCCATAAAAATGATTGTATCGTCAGCATATTGTAGTATAGATAGGCCGCCATCTACCAGGTGGGGAACAAGACCCTCTACCTGTCCATCCTCCTTTGCTCTATTGATGAGGACAGCCAACATATCTACTACAATATTGAACAAAATAGGAGATAGGGGATCCCCTTGTCGTAGACCCTTATATGTTTGAAAATTTTTACCAACTTGATCGTTTATTTTTATACCCACATGCCCTCCTTGAATAATAGCGTTAATCCAGTCAATCCACTTGCTAGAAAATCCTTTCATTCTGAGAGTTTGTTGCACGAATGACCATTTAACTTTGTCATATGCTTTTTCAAAATCGATTTTAAATATTACACCACTTTGTTTCTTCCTATGTAGTTCGTGAATTGTTTCATGTAAAACAATCACGCCCTCCATAATATTCCTTCCTGGAATAAATGCAGTTTGTGTAGGACTGATCACTTTTTTAGCAACCATAGAAATTCTATTTGTCGCCACTTTCGTGAATATTTTAAAGCTTACATTCAGCAGGCATATAGGTCTATATTGTTGGATCTTCTCTGCCCCAACACATTTTGGTAAGAGGATGATGGTTCCAAAATTTAGACTGTACAGTGGCAATGTGCCCTTATGGAATTCATTGAATAAAGCCATAAGGTCTACCTTAATAGTGTCCCAAAAAACCTGATAGAATTCAGCGGGGAAACCATCTGGCCCGGAGGCTTTATTATGCTCCATCTGGAAAATTGCTGTTCTGACCTCCTCTTCAGTGAACACACTTGTTAACGCTTCGTTTTCCAAGTTAGTTACTTGCGGAATATCGTCTATACAAGACTCATCCAGACTGAAGCTATTATTGTTATCGGGAGGACCAAAGAGACCTTTATAATAGGAAGTAATGTACTTTTTCAGTTCATTATCACCGTTTATAATTTGATCTCCATCCCGTAACTGGAAAATTCTAGTCTTTCTATGTTTTCCAGTCGCCACGAGGTGAAAATACTTAGTATTTGAGTCACCTTCTAGTAACTCCTTAACCTTAGCTCGTTGGTACCATTTAACTTCCTCCTCTCTCAACATATGAGCTAATCTGTTTTGAAGATACTGTTTTATATCTAGCTCTTGTTGTGTTAGCAGTGTCATTTCTGCCTTCTTGTCAAGCACATTCAATTTGTCTAGAATATCCTTTTTTTCCTTCTTATATATCCCACTAATATTTTTAGCCCAACCCCTAAGATATTGGCGTATGCACCGTATTTTTGCCTGCCATCTTTCCATAGGAGTGTTGCCATTTTGTTCATTTGTCCATAACTCCTTCACCATTTCGGTGAAACCATCACGTAATAACCAACCCAATTCAAACTTGAATATTGGTTGCTGGTTATACATAGATGCATCTCCCGAATTTAATAGTAAAGGCGTATGATCGAGAGATATCTCTAGACAAAGCCATGACAGTCGATAACGGATACTTTTGTTCCCATTCCGTACTGACCAAAATTTTGTCTAGTTTTTCATAAGTGGGATCTTGTAAGGAATTTGCCCATGTGAACTGTCTCCCTGACAATTCTATTTCTTTTAAATTTAACCCATCAATTACAGCGTTAAAAAGAAACGGCCATCGATGGTCAAAATTATCTTTATTCTTTTCTTTTGGGCTTCTCATAATATTGTAGTCACCACCAATTAGAATTGGAAGGTTTTCATGACTACACATATGAACCAATTCCGCCAAGAATTGTTCCTTTAAGTCTTGTTGTGCAGGCCCGTAGACCACCACAAGTGCCCATTTGAAGTCGTCATTTTTATTACATAAATGGAATTTCACATAAAAATCCCCTTCATCGATAGCTCCAATATCATACACATCAAGGTTTACACCCAAGAGGATCCCGCCGGAGCGACCTCTAGGCTCCTTGCAATGCCAAATAAAGTTACGACCCTTACATAAGTTCTTAAGAAAGGGGTCAGTAAAAATTTTTCGGACAGTTTCTGAAATCGCAATAAAGTTCAGGTTATGTTCATTTGATAAATCAGAGACAAACCTGTGTTTCTTTGGGTCTTTAAACCCATCACTGTTCCAAAATATTCCTTTCATTTTCTACTATTTGATTTTTTAGTCTTATGTTTTCCTTTACCTCTATTATCCTTATTACTGTTATGAGACGAGGTAGTACGAGACATAACAATATTCTCACTACCCGTATCCATAACCTCATCCATGATATCCGTACACAGATGATTAAGGATAAATCTATCTATTTCCTCTTCATCAACTAACTCCTTTTCCTCTTTATCAAGAACTAAGGTTTTAACATCCATTAGTTCCCCCGAATTAGTTCTATTCCTTTCTATCATTTTCATATTAGTAATAGCATCACTAGCAATACGACTATCACATCCTAATGAAATACCAATAGAACTGAAGCTAGCCAAAATTAGATCATTTGGAAATTCTAAGAAGGAGGATGGGGTTGTACCTTTGGCAAATTCGCCATCCAGGTTGCGCGCAGCTTTGAGCATTCCAGCCTTATCCGCTGAGACATCGTCCGCCGATGCCGCACGGCGTTTGCTCCTGTGTAGCGAGTCCCCCATCAAAGCTTCTGGAATATCCCCCAGCGCCGGACCCGACGGCTTGCCAAGGACCTGCTCTTCGAACTCCGCCAGCTCCGCTTTTGTTTTAGGTGACAACATGGCACCGGAGTCGGGGCTGTCGGGCTCATTATCGCCCATGTCCAGCTCAGTCTGCATGTTGGCCGGGACATTCATCTCAGCAACCGTCACGGCCACCATGGAAGAATCTCCATCCAGTATTTTGTCACCCGTGCTCGCAGCAAAGTCCGTCGGCGCGGCAGCTAGTGGTACGACGAGGTGCACCCCTGGCGCGGCAGGATGAGGTCCTTGTGCGTGCACCTGCAACTGTGACTCCATGCCGAACAGAGGGACAGCAGACAACGACGTAAGTGGTGTTTCCGATGCAGCAGCCTGCATATCAGATGGAACAACCATACATGTATCGCTAGTATTAGCTACATGCGTGTTAAGTGCAGAACCTCACCATAATTTGGTTTGTGTGAGTAAATTACCTTACGCACAGTATCCTGCCCGCCAACTTGTTTATTTGTCATGTCCAAGTTGCCCGGTTTGTTGCCACCTGATTTTGGCCCTTTAATAGAGTTGCCTCCATTCTTTTCATTCCGATCATTGTTAGTCTCATCCTGTTGTTCATCATGGTCTTCATCCCCATTGCCATGATTATCCATGTCCATCGGCTCCGGGTTATCCTCATCCATGTTCTCCTCCACACGGAATTCTAGTCCGTGGAGTTCTTCCCCGAGAACTACATCCACAAATTACGGAATAAGGTTCGGGTCTAGGACAAGAACTTGTATACGACAAATGTCATACTGCCTGACGAATCTCATATCTGCCCATTTAGTAATTCCGAGGATAGAGCCCACTGCCCATATGACCTCGAATTCTTGTAGCTCCTTCGGGAGTCCGGTAAACTGGACCCAAACTCTTGGCAGATTGGATTTAGCCTCTCCTCCAACGGCACGTTCAATGACTTCCATATCGGCATTGTACTTGGTGTGAACCACACCCCACTCTACCATACGTTGAAGTTCAACTTTTGATGGGAACGTAGCCTTAAAAGAATTTTTCCCAATATCCTGCACAACCCATCTCCATCTGTCGGACACTAACCTTTCAAGTTCAGATGTCACTTGAGATGAACTCATGTTACCATTGGAGACTTTGATCAGAGCAGTTTGTGATTCACTCTTTCGCTTGTTAGTAACTGTGTACGGAATGTGGTAGAAGCCTAATCCCTCCACAGCATATCCACACAGTTTAGAAGTGATTTTAGTGCCCCTAAATGTCGGACACCTGATTGTGTCATGCTCGTTGTTGTCATGAATCTCACAGTAACAGTCAGCTGTGCAATCTTTCATAGCATGTCCTTTCATATAGCAACGGTAACAGTACGGCACTTTGTTGCCACTACTACCCTTTGTTGCAACCTGATCGGACGATTCACGCACATCAACACTAGGTGTGCTTTTGGACAGCTGCTTGATCGGAACTATAGTTGTTTTACCTTTTCCTTTTGCCACTTCCTTCATAGGCTCTTGTTGCGGCAATTTGCCTCCCTGAGCATCTACAAAGGCTTGCTGCAGTAACGCAGCGGCTTGAGCCACCGCCTCGGCATTCAGCGGCAATGGTGCAACAGGCTGGCCGCCTGCATTTCGGTTGTCCCCGAGGTTCACGTCGACATGGCCGTATTGATGGTATTGGCGAATGCCGCGGCCGAGGCCGCCACGGCTACCATTCCCTCCGCGCCTGCCGTCGGCCTTGCCTCGAGCTTGACCACGAGCACGGTAACCATATCGGCCTCCGCCCCGACCCCCATAACCACGCCCCTGGCCACCACCGTAGCCGGGGTGGAAGGGTTGGGATTGGAAGCCGCCACGCCCGATCATGGACGATCGGCCATTGCCACGGCCGCCGTTGCCGCCGCCCGGCCGCCACCGTTGCCGTTGCCATTGCCGTAGCCATTGCCACGGTTCGTCGCCGTGCCCTTGCCCGTGTTCATGGAGCCGCCGTCCATCGATGATTTCGCAGCCTCCGGGTATGTGCGCCTGTAGTTGTGTTGCGAAGCAATGTGCGGCGCCCTAGGGTTGGCACCGATATACGTTCCCGTACGTGCGAACAACGCAACCAGGCCGGTGTGGGCCGATACGGCTTATGAGGACCAAGTTTCGGAGTACGATAGCCCACCTTTGAGGCCCGTCCTGATCGAGTCCCTTTGGATTCAAATTTTGAATCGTGATTGTGGTCCACCGTCCGATTCGCACGATTACCGTTCCGAGCGGATCGGCATGGCGTCACCGTCACCAACTCCGGCGATCGTCGGATTGATGGGGAAGACTGACTGGTGGACACATGTTGATAGGAAAACGAGGAACTGGATCGACAAGAAGTTTCGGGACTCACCTTGGCCTTGGTCAGTGCCGCACCCAGGGTCATCGGCGGCGATTTCCTTGGCCTCGGGAGAGAACCCCGCCATGGACTGACTTTTGCCATCCTGGAAGCCTCTGCGTTGATCATTGAAGATGACAGGGATTTGTCATCCGAATCAGCCTTAGGATTCTGCTGCAGTTCCGTCTCTGCCTCCACCAACTGTTGAGTAGAGAACCCTGCCTCAGCCGCATGATGGACAACAATCGAATTGCTAATTGGCTCCCCATCGCTATCTTCATCGTCACAGCTTGAATCTCCATCACTCTCCAGGGCCCAAAACCGGGAACCACGGCGATCTTCTACACCGTGTATGTGCGGACCCGGCCTGGACGTCTTGGCGACGAGGATCTCCGTCTCCCTCGCCAAATGCTGTTCCCCGAGAAAGCGTTCCGCTTCGGAAAGCAGAACGCCTTCCTCCAATGTCGAGGCATCGATCCGTGCCCCCGGTGCCAACGTCAGGCGCCGCACCCGCAGCCGGCCTTTCATTGTTACATTGCCAGCCGCGCGGGCTCGTCGGAGGGACGGGATCGACGGTGTCGCAGTTGAGCGCCGGCGAAATCGTCAGATCGCCACTCCGTAAATTCCACCGTGTCCCCCTCTATTCGCTCAGGTTTTGATAACTCTCTCAATTCTCAAATCTATGTAGCGATATTAAAACTCGAAAAGCCTTAGTCTTACAGCACGAGATTGGAGCGATCAACGAAACCCAGTGTGCTAAGTTTTTGCATTTTCCGTCAGGTCCATACTTTGAATTGAAACATATGTTTATATTGTTATAAATAGGTTTGCCATTCAACCTATGTGTCCTTTTAATTAATCTCAAGAAGACCTTACACGGTTAGTCGGTTAGTATGCACTGGGGCATGGGTGCATGAGTTTACAAAAACTTTAGCTCTTGGATGAGCAAAAACGTTGACGATACATTTTTGTTGTTTCGGTTAATTGATTTTATTGCTATGTGAATGTATGTTTGCGATTTTAAGTTTTAAGTAGTCAGAAGTTGTACGCTGCAGTGCGCCGATAGATTAAACGAGTACACATATGGTTCTTCCCGCATAGAAAATGTTGAGTGGTGAGACGATAGCGCCGACCTCGGCTGCCGTCATTTACCCACATGGAGTAATTACGTACGCCTCTTACAGCCTCTTTGACTTTTGTCGATGAACATTTTTTTGCAGGACCTTTGGGCATGCAGCAGTTTGGCAGGGGCACGCAGATCAATCGGCAGCACGCCAGCCCACCAAAAGACGTTAGCATATCCGCGAAGCGATGGCAGACGACGATGGCGGTGGCAGCCGCAGCTGTTTGCTAGTAGTAGGACCCGTGGCGGCGACGGTGGTGTGACGAGAGACAGACAGGTCAGCCGCTTCTGTTGCGCTCCGATGGCTGGCCGTGGCGATGTGTGGTGGCCGCCGCATGGGGAAATTCCCAGACATCGGACATGCGTTCCGCCACCGCCACCACCACCACCCTTGAACAACTTTTACCTGTGCGCTTGCGCAGTGCGGCGCGGCCGGGCCTGCAGCTGCATGCCGCCGGACTATTCGCCTTCGCCCCATCATTATCGGTTCGCGCTGTCCCTGCGGCGCCGCATCAGCATCGCTCACGCGTCGATATAAAGCTTCACAGAGAGAGGGGGCCCGTGCGGTGCGGCAGACCACCCATGCAATGCACATGGATCCAAACAAAACTCCTCCCCTGCCTGACGAGCGCGGGAGGAGGAGGAGCGCAAGAAGGCCCGGTGCCTGCCCCTGACCCGTCGCCGTCGATGCCGTTACCGTCGCGCGCGTGACCTCTCCCTGCCGGGGCGGGGCTGGCCTGTTTGGCTTGGCGCCAAAACCCGGGCCGTGGCGTGGCGTGGCACGGCAGAGGGAGAGGCCCCATCCATGTCGCGCTCACCGCGTCGCCACCTCCTCCTGCCGAATTGTCGCGGCCTAGCTCGTGCCTGGTGCTGCCTTGTCTGTCCACCCATCTGCCCAGCACGTTTGGATGCACGCACCCGTCCGCTAGCTTCCCCGCTTCGACCGGGTGCACGTATCCGGTACTCTGACACGAGGACGTGATGCACGCTGTCCGATCCGTCGTCGTGACGGCTCATGGCTCGCAACAAAGCCAACGGGCCACACCACTATCTCCGCGCTGGCTTTGCTACTGCTCGCGGCCCGGCGGCGCACGGCGCAGGACGGTTTGGAGACCAGGAACGGGAAGGCCTGAAAGGGACGCGGCGGAGGCGGCCGGCCAGCAAAGCGGAACTGGTACAAAGGAACACGACATACGTGCGTGATGTGCGCCGGGTCAAGACAATGCAAAAATCGCTCTCTCGCGGTCGATTTGTTGGCTTAGCGCTTTTGTTAAAATCTCCTCAACGAAACTACTGCGATGCGACCCACGGATCGTGACAGAAGTGTGCAGCAACCCTTTTGCGTTCTCACTCCGGAATGAACACACCTGACTCTCCAGTAGGCTTTGGATATATACAGTACAGTTATTTGTGGCTGGAAAAAAGGTGTACTCTGAAACAAACTGCTACAGAGATGTACATTGTACCTTTTCCTCTTTTTCTTTCTACTGAGAGTAAAGAGCACTGGTACGTATTATCTCTCTATCTCAAATTATTTGTCATCCTCGATTTTATCTGAGTCATTGAATATTTTTTGCATGTCTAGCATTTAATATTTTTTGAACCTGAACACAAAAACCTTCCTACTGTGGTAAGTAAATTACGACGAAAACAAAAACTAACTAAGAGGGTGTTCCTTTCGGGCTAAAGAACTATCCCATCGAGGAGCAAGGTAACATACATCAGCGATCGGCAATATTAATTTGACTTTGATTAACATTCATTCTGCAGGCGTACAACTTTATGCATGTTTAGGTCGTCGATATTGATGAGATGGATGCATTGCCCTGTGCTCGAGATTCATGTGAACAGCATTTACGGCTACGCAGAGTTGGCCGATTTGGCGACTTGTGCGCGCGGACATAAAGACGCACACGACTGCCTGCAGCCCATGTTCAACTAGATCAGGGTGTGATAAAATTTAGCCGCGCAAATATCTATCAGGGGAAGTGGCATGATATTGGTCATTACTGCAGTTTTGGAAGCGCCGCCCACAAAGTGTTACTAGTAATCCTTTTCGTGTTAACGCGGCTCATGTGATCATTAAATACAATGTATGCGGCGTAAGAACGTTTGTGATGATTTCGCTAATAAAAGATTAGTTTGCTTGGTTTTCTAGGAGATGTTTATATAGAGATAAGGTGTATGTGCTTGTTTTCATATATATTGGCAAATGGTTTATAACTGCGTTTTTGTGTTGTGTTTCATTTTTTTTTTTTGAAGAAAACTGGAGGAGCCCTGCTCCTATAGTGCTTTATTGATTAGAGTAAAAGTAATGGGCTCCTCCAGTGCTTTATTGATTTGAGTAAAAGTAATACAACAGAAGCAAAATAAACAGAGCTGAACAAAAAGAAGTAAAAAACCCAAATTTTGGGGATTAAGAATTTAGGTCGATCCATGTTTGCAGTCCTTCTAGATGTTTTGGCTTTACTCTATGAATAACCAGTTGAAGCTCCTTAAAAATTTTGTCCGCACTGTTGTGACCGTTGGGTCTGCTCCATTGAAAAGCCAGTTATTTCTTGTAGTCCAGATACTCTATGCCATAATGATTATGATGTCCATAAAGTAAGGCACTGCTAGCCTAGACTTTAACCACTTACTCCTCAGTCCCATTGAAAGTGTCGTTTTGAAACTTTTAGACATCGTCCTTTGACTATTACGTCTTATTCATAAAATTTTTGTAAATGCTATATATTTTTTTCTAACTTAATTTATCATTAGTGATACTTTAATAATAATGTATTTATTTTTGTATTCTTATAAAAAATTTTAATAAGAGAAGCGGTCAAACGTGAAATGTAAAAAGTCAAAAACGACACTTTCAATGGGATAGAGGTAGTAATTGTTTGGTAGACTGGCCGATGCCTTGGTATATTGATCCCAATTGATTCCCAGCATCTTTGGACAAAGTTGCATCTGATAAACAGATGCCTTAAAGTTTCTTCCCTTTGTATGATACATAGCTCACAGGTGTATGAGTCTGATATCATATTCTTCCTCTTCAAGAGACCCCTTGTACTAAGTCTGTCATGTAAAAGTAGCCAGAAGAAAACTTTATGTTTTGGTTGACAGGAGGAATTCCATAGCCATTTGAATGATGAATGAACTGGCATGTGACCCCTGAGACTTTTATAAATGATAGAAGAAGAAAACCTTCCTTTGTGTTGTT
>JAUNZO010002773.1:0-202438 GCA_031894775.1 Chloris gayana
TCCTACCGTGGCGCTCGCCGGTTGCCGCCTCCCTATGGCGGCACAACGGCCGTTGCCTATCCGGACTCCCGAACGGATGATTGTCGGCACCATTCTCCCGCAGAGGCGCAGATAGGCTCTCCTCGGCTCCGTGCTAGCGCGCCCTAGCCCACCTTCGTTCCCCGCCTGCACACGCCTAGTCTGGTGCCGCCTCCTGCCGCAGCGCAGCGGCAGTTACCTGTCCCGACTCCCGATCGGATGATTGCCGCCACCATTCTCCCGCAGAGGCCACGAATCGGGGTACGTGATTACTGTAATTCATGATCCTATGAACAATATAGTAGGTGGTGTGCATGAGTTTGTTAAATTGTCTGTGTACACACATTTTTTACATTTATGAACTTATCCTGTAGTTATCAGTTTTAGCTAATTATTGCATAATTTGTAATCATGATAAAGTAGATGCACAATCAGTTTAGTTTCGATGTCACAGACTGTTCAATTAATTTTGTGGAAGGAAAGAGAAATTGCAAGAGATCAGAAAATAGTAGAGGGGTTAGGAAGGAAGAGCCATTAACAATGATGACGATAATAACTATATTATTTCTTCAGTAGATGTTTATAATACCAATATGTTAATTGTTCTGTATTTAAGTATTGACGTTCTTTGCAGTGCAAGGGCGACAATATTGTACTTCCCTCCACGTGACCTTGCCTGTCCCGACCGGTTCGTCGTCGCCGCCATTTGTGAGAGCATCCTTCGATCTGAACGGTTGCAGAACATCGTTCCATTGAGGTCAACCATCGTTGTAAGTGAAAAATCATTCAATTGTACATGACAATTTAAATATTTGGAGTATTCTGCTTTTGTGTGATCAATGCCATATGCTGAAATGGAAGAATTGAAGGCATTTATTTCTGTTATCATGTAGCTATATGAATGATTTTTATGTCTGTATAAGTGCATGACATTTGTTTCGGGTGATTGCCCTTTTGAGATATTAACTTAGTATAGTACTGCTTTGTATTGCATGACTTCTAAGAGTAGAATGTGTGTGGTCACAAATCTAGCCCTCAATGTGTTTTACAATTTCCGCTGATAATTAATCTTTTTGCTATAGTATACTAATGAATCTCAATTGCATTTCCAATGTCAGGAGTATTGATTCAATTAAAACTTGAGTCAGTACTATCTAATTTTTAATTTCGAACCCACAGTTTGTATATTGCTTTTGGCAACTTCAAAAGAAAATCTTATTTTCAATATTTCGCTGAAATTACTGAACTCATCTTTGTCGTTGCGCATCCCTTTTGAAATTTCCTGATATATGCAAATTCCATGCGATATCTACTAATCATGCTCTCTATGCATGAAAGGGACATTTTAAGATTTGTGCAAATGAATTTTGTCATCCAGGAAAAATCTAGTTGGTTGCTGATTAGATTGGTGATATTTTGTTGGGGGAGAATTAGGATGTTGTTTGACCGCATATTCATATTTTACTATCCAAGTTTCTGCTTAGATAATTTTACAATTGCTTGGTAGCACAACAGTTAATTAGTGCCTTGGTAGGCAGCAGCAGGTAGTTTTTTTTCTGTTTAAACAAGCTCAAATTTTTTTGGCCTCGTCTCTGCAAGTGTTTGGCAATGGTAATCAATTTCCTTGTCTCATTTGAATCATTATCACACTTATGTAAATATTATTTTAGTAATAACCAGTTCTAAGATTTTAGTTTCTTAATCTTATGAAATGATTATTTGCTACAGTGCTATATATTGCCTTTGAGTGTGTATATGTATGAGCTCTATATTTTTTTGCCTCATCTCTTTCTGCAAGTGTTTATCGTCAGTAATTAATTTTCTTATCTCATTTAAATCATTATCACAGTTTTGTTTGTTTAATTTCTTTTAGTAAGCACTAACTGACTAGCATTTAACTTCTTTAATCTTGCTTTATGAAATGCTTTCTTGCCATAGTGCTTAACAAAATATTGCCTTGGAGTGTATGTATTTGTTCTCCTTTTTTGTAAATTCGTTGTGATTAAAGGCATGTTGATGCTTTTTCCATTTTCCTAGAATTTCAGCATGATGAACAGGGAGAAATATGTTAGTCTCGAGGAGCAGGAGGAATACAATACTGTAGTGAATCGGTAATTTAGAACAGAGGATGAATTTTACCACTTCTACAATTCATATGCTGAGTACAAAGGGTTCAGCGTGAGGAAAGATAAACTAAGGTGGAAAGAAGGGACTCATGAGATGATATGGAGGAGGAATTGTTGCTCCAATGAAGGTTACAGGTCAATAAATAGCTTTGACAAGCCTAATAAGAAGAGGGAGTCCAAGGATTTGACTAGGTGTGGATGCGAGGTTAAGTTGGACGTGAAGCTAAGTTGGACGTGAAGCTGAATGAAGCGACAGGGATGTGGTTTGTTTCATATTTCAACGACGTCCACAACCACAAGCTTATGGCACCACAACATGTTTTTGTGTTGCGGTCTCACCGTGGCCTCGGTGCAGTTCAAGAAATTGAAGCAATTGAACTAGGACTGGGAGGGCTCCGTACTTGCCAGATTATGGATGTTATGGAGAAGAACTATGGTGGTCCTAGCGATACTCGGATTCGTGCCGAGAGACTTGTACAACTTCTTTGCTAGGAAGAAGAAGAAAAGTATTGAAGGTTGTGATGCTGAGTATGTTCTGAACTACATGCATGAGAAGCAGCAAAATGATGTGGACTTTTTTTAAAATATTGCACTGATGAAGAAGGTAGGCTTAAGAACTTATTTTGGTTAGACGCTCCGTCACGGTTGGACTACGAAGCATTCGGCGATGTGGTAGTGTTTGACAACACGTACCGTGTGAACAAATACAATGTTCCGTTTGTGCCTTTTGTTGGAGTGAATCATCATCGTAACTCAGTGGTGTTCGATTGTGGAATTATTTCAGATGAAAGTGTTTCATCATATGGATGGCTTTTGAAAGCATTTTTGGAGGCAATGCAACAGAAGCACCCATTGTCACTTATTACAGATGGAGATTTTGCAATGGCTAGAGCCATTCAGATTGTTATGCCACACGCAGAACACGAGGCTATGCAGCTGGCATATAGAAAGGAACATGGTTACTAAGCTTCGTGGCAAGAAACTTCAGGACTTCAGAAAATTGATATATCACGCTACAAATGAAAGGATTTTGAGAGGCATTGGTTGCAGTTCATGGAAACACATAATGTGACAGAAAAGGATGTATGGATCATGAGGATGTATGAGCTTAGGAAGAAGTGGTCAGCAGCCTACATGAAAGGTAGACGATTCTTAGGGATGCGGAGCAATGAGAGGAGTGAAAGTTTAAACTCGAAGCTGCATTGCAATTTGGATAGACGGATGTCGCTGATCGATCTAGTCGAGCACTATGAGTTTTGTCTATCCCGTATCCGCACGAATGAGCTAGAGGTTCATGGAAAAGCATTGGTCAGGGTTAGGTACACCGACATATCAAGTGAGTTGTTGGAGAAAAAAGGTGCACGGATTTTCACACGACCAATGTTCTTAAAGGTCAGAAATCAGATTCGTGAAGGATGTAATTGGGAGATTATTGACACGATAGTGGACAATGGTGTTGTGACATATGAAGTTGCAATGAAAAGGAAGACTAATAAACCACTTCATGTGTCATGTAAGTTTGATGGATCTTCAATGTTGACTGCTGCCTGTAAGTGTCAAATGATAGAGTCCGAGGCATTTCCATGTGCACGCTTATTTTGTGTTATGAAGCATCTCAATATGAACAATATTCCTACATGTTGCGTGTCCTAGAGGTGGACGATGCAAGCGACGAGTTCATGTCCGCTCGATACAGATTCCAATGCACAAGTGTGGTTAACGAGAATGGAACGATTTCGGGATCTTCGTGACAAGGCAAATCTTGCATTATTCAAGGCTTCTCGGTCTATGGAGGATACTGAAATGGTTATAATTTTTTTTAACCATATTGTACATCAAGATAATGAGGGCAAAGAGGACATAGATGATATGTCGCTGCCACCACTGTTTTCAGGTGCTAGTAATGGCTCTCAAAGAAATGTGCTTGATCCGAAGAAAATTATTCCTAAAGGTGCTCCTCGGACCAGTGGAAGGTGGAGGGCACAACATGAATTTTTTTAGGGGAAATTGAATTTGAATGAAGCCTGATCACAGGTGAACTAAGTAGATCATTAGTGTAGGAATATTTTAGATGAATCTGTTCTAAATTGTTCAATTACTTCCAAGTATGAAATTTTGATGTGATTTTTTTTTCTATTTTGGTGCAGGAGGTAAAACTAAATCAAATGATTTCGAGGAGGAGGTGAACATTTGGTGCTTCCAACAGCTGAACAATTTTTTTATGTTCACTTGTTTTGAGAATTTATTTATGTTCACTCAGATGGCATATGTTGTGATAGCAGTCTCAATGTTGAACACAAATGACGTCTAAATATTTTGGTTATTAGCTTATGTTATTGATATCCAAACTGAATCGTCACCTTTGGCTTTTCCTTAAATATCTATAAGAATTTTAGGAGAATATCATGAATACTGGTAAGCAATGTTTCATTTGTTGGAGTTCAGTTTCTGCTCTAGGATCAGGAATCATAGCTGAGCTATGTGCAAAATCTCTGCTGATGGCATTTAATTTTAGCCCTGCGTTCACCATGGTGCCACTTAGTTCTGTAGCACAACTGAAAATGACAGGTCCTTTTTATCTCTTATCTTCTTCTTTCCTTTTCATGGAGCTGGATACTGCAGTGCTCGTATCATGATGTTGCTTCTATCAAGAGCAACAGATGAACTTTATATATAGGCATATAGCTAATTTTTTTAAACTAGAGTTTACATAGTTTACTTTTAAAATACTGTTATTTTTTAGAAGCAGGATGCATGTGTTGTTCTTGCACCCTATGAACGTTTTCTCTCAGTTTACTTATTTGCTTCCCTTGCAGACTGCTATTGCCATGATACTAATTTAAGTTGATTATTGTAATTGTATTTTGTCGTGATACTAGAAAAAACTAAATTATAACCTGAATAATATCGGTTCATATAGAAATAAGTGCTTACAAAATATCAAACCTCCACAATCAGATTCAAAATAGGCAGTCCTTTTGGTACCTTTTTAATAATTCCTAACTAAACTATTACATCATTCACTATCATCAAATTGCAGGCAAGACAGTAGCTGCAATTTTTTCTTTACCTCTTGCTTCATCACGTTTCATGAAGAATTGAATAGCATGACTCCCAGCTTTTCCCTAAACTGATCAATCATTGATTATGTGAAAATTTTCCTCGGTGCCTCTCCATGCCAGTGCTCAATGTATTTGAGCACGAATAGACCGCTAGAGGTGTTGTCAGCTTGTTGAGGCAAATTTTCTATGATGTTGAGGGGCCAGCTTGCGACATCGGTATTAGTCCACTTTTTGCACCACTTACTGGTAATGTATTCTTTTCCAAGATTTAGATAACCTTCAAGACCTATCAATATAGAATCACGTAACTACTTTGTTCAAGTATATAATATAGAGCCATTTCAATATTTAGAAAATTTATATTCTTACCAGTATGTGCACGTGCTCCGAAATTTGATGGTCTTCAACAGAGCCGTGTAAAGGAGTACTGGCATTTAATACCTGTACTTCCTGCCTAATACAATCCACCACTACAAGCAACCAGTGCTTGTTGATACACAGTGGCATGAAAACCTGCCAAAGAAACAAATAGTTTCATTAAATGATATGTTTTGTATTTATGGACCAATTGAATTTCATGCAAAAAGGTTCTTACCTTATCATGGTCGAGATACTGTGCACCAATCGACATCATATCTTTCCTGTCAATATCAGTAAGAACGGTCTTGTGTTTGCCATTCCAATAAATAGTGTCTCGTAACTTTGCTCGGTTCCATGAAAACAACACCTTTGTCTTTGTTCATTTTGTCAAAACCATAGTCAGTGATTCGGACATCCATAATCTGCATCAGTCATTTAACATACAAATATAGTACTATACAGTAACAATTGTCATAAAAAAAGGAAAGAAGGCTGCTAACCTTTGTGTCGATCAATTTATCATAAGAGTTATAACTATGCTCATGAACTAGTGTCCTCATTTCCTCCATTGTCATAATCAGATTTCCCATTCTGAACACTATTTCTTCTTTCTTTAAACCATACAGATATGAATGTAGATATGCCTCGGAAGGAATCATCTTGAATTCTGCATACAGAGAAGATTGCTGAAGAAATGAAAAAAGAACTAAAGGATTTTCTTCTAACATATCAGCTTCTTGAACATGGGATGATTGTAAACATATGTTTGAAGTTAGCCAAGATTTCAGGTACGTGCAAATTTGTTGATGTTTTCTCGGTGTGAGATCAAAACTTTTGTTTTTTTATTAGTTGTTCTGACTGTTTGCTAATGACACAATTAGTAAGCTACAAGTTTGTAGCCTGTGGAACACACTAGAAAATTGGTAAACGTGACTCCTACAACAATGGGCCCAATTAACTACGACAATTGCTTCTAATAGTGTTATATCCAGTAAAGATCACAAATGCGTAAATAAAGTGTACCTCGATCTTTGTCGGGTTCTTCACGAGTCAACGCCATTAGTTCAACTCGATCTAATGAATGCTTGGGTACCCCGACGCCATAGAAAGCTGTAGGGATGTCATCGCTTGATGGTCATGGAGCACCACATGCTTTCCTTTTTCTTGCTGGTGTTCCTGAGTGCTCAATGGTTAAAACATTGTTACTATGCTATTTTTAGGATTGACTGCAATCAACATAAGGATTAGCACTGTGTATTTCGTATGATGGAATTTGATGAGCTTAAATGACTTGTTTAGTCATAATTTCATGAGCTTAACTGACTTGTTTAGACATCCGATGTTTATATTTTCTTAGAAATGCACTGCAGTTAACTCGGACACTAAACTATTGACAAAATGAACAATATAAGAGATTGTAGTTTACATTCTGCTATTTGATCTGTGATGTTTATATTCTGCTATTTGATCTTTTTATGTACAATATAAGAGATTGCAGAAATGTGAATGTCTGATAATGCCTATTGTACCTAACAGATTGAATTCAATTATATTTCCAGATTCTGATTATAATGTGGATGATGATAAAAGCCAGATTGTGATGATACCGGTGATTGAAACGGGGACACTGCAGTCGTCGTGGAGGCGGGGACAGGGTCGATAGGCGTCGGCTTTGATGTTGGAGACTTGAACGACTCACCGGTAGCAGGAGTTGAAGGAGAGGCCATGGCAGGAAACTTGTGCGACGGCCGTGAAGAGAGGAGAGTAAGACACTTGGGCAATGGCCGTAGATGCAATCTGTTTGATCATGGCTTTAGTTTCGGAAGTGATGGCCTTAGTTTTGAAAGTTAGTAGGAGACTTGTGCGATGGCCGTGAAAGATGCAATATGTGTGATCGTGGCTGGAAGATTTACTGTTTTCCGGCGTTCAGTTGGATTGTTTTTCGGTGTTCAGTTAGGATAACGCACTTGTATGTGTCCAAGATATAAACCGAGTCAAACAAAAATAAATAAAATATGAGTGCTGAAATATTCCAGGAATATTCTGATGGGATCGTGCAGGTTCATTGATTGTTGGTTCGTGGTTGACGTATGGGTACAGGATATAAACAAAGTCTAACAAAAAAATACATAAATAATCAGTGCTGAAGGATCGAACCTAGGCACTTTCATTAAAGAACAACTTTCCCACTGCATTGCCACTAAAGCACACATCTTCTTTTTCCTAATTGTACAGTGTCTAATTACTTATAGTTAAAAGTTCAGGCAATTCAAAATTTTCATTTATTCACTCATCACAAGCAAATTATAGATAACATGTTATTGTTACATAATATTGTGTACTTCAGTTTGGATGAAGGTGAGAACCAACGAAAATCAAACTATATTTCCATAAAGTTTATTAATATTACATACTTGCATGAAGTGTAATGTGATCTTTCATCATATTTGTGTACTTGAGTTTGTTGGATGAAGATGAGAACTCATAAAACACAAAGTATATTTGCATAAAGTTTATTAATATTACAAACTTGCATGAAGTGTAATGTGAAATCAGAGCATAGTGGATTATACAACCCAGCACTTTTGCAAAGTATTTATGTGTTGTTGTCGACTACGGTTTGTTGGCGAGGCGTGGTCACCACGCACCGTGCGACGCGCGCCACACGCAGCCGTCACATGGAGTTTCACTGAGATATTACTTCGTGTCGGAACTTGAACTCTTGAGATCGTAACCGACAGGTCATAACTCCCGGACGATGCAATCGTGAACAAGCTGGTTGATGAAAGCATCGTTGAAGGCATTGACGGGCAATGGGAGTAAGCGTGGTGACCACCTCGTCGTAGCGCCATGTCAAGTTCTCCACCGTGGCCAAGACGTATCTATGTCGAACTCTCACCTTCCGCCAAGGAGGTGTTCCAGGCCGTGGCCAAGATGGCGCTCGAGTCCACGATCAGTCCAGCCCTCGGCAACAGGCTGGTTGCTAGCAACGCCGTGATGGGTGCTGGGAGTAAGCGCGGTGACCATGGTTCAAGCGACGGTGCACGGGGAGTGCCTTCTGCACCAGGTGACCCGCGCCTGGGACTTCGTCGCGTTTGTGCGTGCTCGACGGCCACGTCAAGCTCTGGGTGCAGAAGCTAGCTCACCTACTGGACCGTCTGATGGACTGTCAGCCGATGGGCAATGCTCGCGACGTACTGCGCATACACATAGAGGTGCAGGAGAGATCCCCACGATGACGAGCTACTGCCGCGCGCGCGTCGCCCTCAGGGCGCTCAACCTCGTACACCTCGTTGCAGCACCAAGTCAGGTTCTCCACCTCAGCCATGGCGTACAAGACAGCCATGGCGGACAAGACAGCGGCAGCGGCGTGCTCGTCGTCTCACGCTAAGATGGAGCTGGCTGTGGGAAGAAAAGGACGGGTGCATGACTGCTGCTGTGCACCCAGCTGTGTCGCTGACGGTGGAGCTGGTGTCCGTAAGCGCTTGAGTTCCGACTTGGACGACCTGCCATTTGCGTCTACGGAACCTTGGATCCAATCCAACAGTCGTAACAAACGTGAGACAAGTCCTTGGATAAAACAAAAGTGACACAAGTCCTTGGATAAAACAAAAGCATTTGCTAATTACTCCAAATATGATTCTTGTTTATCTATACGGACACATGCACGTAAACTAAATATAACTGTCAATAGGTTAGTACCTGGAACACGTATTGCCCACAGGTTCTAAACAAAACGGATCAGGGACTAACAAAGTTACAAACAGATCAGTGGCGGAGGACAGAGAAAAATTAAGGTGTGGCGAAGTGCACAGATCATAAAAAAATATCGAACAAAGTAGCTAGATTAACTCTTATATCGTCCCATTAACCACATATTATAGACCTTTGATGACAAAGTACACCATATTTTTGTTCTTCCTCTTATAAACTGTTGCTCCCTGGAAAAAATAGTTGCTTGTTTGTTGATTCATGACTTGAAAAGTAAGAGTATATGATTACGGCGGCCAAATCAAGGTATGGCGAGGGCCATACTTAGCCACCATGGTCCTCCGCCACTGAAACAGATCTCATCTAAAGCCTACTGGAACCCCCTGTCAAGAATCACGACAGCAGAGCGCCCGTGATCGTGAGTGCCTGCTGCAGCTTCCGGCTGTTGAACGCTCGGCCCTTCTTCAGCTCCAGAATCACGACAGCAGAGGAATCAGACTTCTTCCCCAATACCCTCTCATCACGCCCTGTCATCTCAAGACCTCTACATCTCATTGGAAGGCCACGCCCTGTCATCTGAAGAGCTGTACCTTTGCCTTCAATTTCCATATTGGTAAGTGCGTAGCTCCCATGTATCCTGTTACCAATTGCCTATATTGTTACTCAGATTTTTGTGGCAATGTTCGAATCAATGAAAAAAAATTATGCAGGAATAATACTTCACCATGGAGGACCAGAGACAATTTGAGACGCCTATAAAAGGAGAGCCAAAGTCAACACCTTTTATAAAATCAAAGGTAAAAAAAGTCAAAATGTGATAATTTGAGTCATCCATTATCTTGCACAAATTATCTAGGAATTCAGAACACATGTTATAGAGTTATATACCAACTTCAAAACGTAAAAATCAGTAGAAATTAACCAATTTAATTCATATGCAAGCTACATTGCAGATATCCATAAAAAACTTCTTGTTGTATTAAAGAATTTGAGTGTACCACAGAAGGATGCTATAAAAAATGCAGGCTTCGCTGTGTTATTCAGCTTGCAGGATATGGTTAACAGTCGAGTTTTGTGCGTAAAACTTGTCGAAGCTTATCAACCTGCATCTGAGGATTTCAAGATTGGATGTAGAACAGTACAGATGACCATCAAAGATGTACACTATATATTGGATTTGCCGTGCCAAGGAGATGAAATAAAGGAAGTGCCAAGGAATCGATTGGTCCATTTGTTTGATCGATACAGAGTGAAAGACACCGTGATCCAATTATCTACTCTAAAAGAGTACCTCACAGACAACAACAACGCTGATAACGACTTTGTCCGAACTATCTTACTATACACAATTGGAGTATTTTTATGCCCTACAACACAGACAACGATCGATTCAGGTTATCTCAGTCTCCTAGAGAATGTTCAAGAGATCAAACATCTAAACTGGTGTAGCTTGGTTCTGAACACCTTAAAAACAGGTTTGAAGAACGCCAAGTCAGGTAACCTATATCTATTGCAGGTAATCTATTTCACAAATTATCAAATACAACCACAGTCATTACTATTTAATGATCTGAATACTTGTTTTCAATCACTTGTGCATATATGGTGTTGGGAGAAATTAAGCATTCACCGTTTGAATCCTTTCATACTTCAAAGTGGACATGAGAAACCACTAGTGCAATACTGGCACAAGGCGAGGCAACAACAACGAATAACTGTCGATAAATTACATGGACTCAAAACATGCCTGGTAATAACAACACACCATACTGTCCTTTTAAATGATACATGTTTCTGGCACTATTACTTAACTTATTTATTCATTTTGCTATCTTGCAGATTGTTGAGGACATGTCAACCTGTTATAGTAAACCATGCAGCAAGAGAAAATGCATCTAAATAAAACAAGCATACTACGCCAGATACCGCTAATTCAAAGGTATTTAATTTCATTCAAATGGCAATTTTAGAAAAAACTAATGTCTCATGTGATATTTATTATTACACAGGAAGACCAACTACTTGCTAGGATCGAAGCGATTGATAACAATGTTATACGACTAGGTGAAATGGTTATGAAACTTATGGACCGTTTAGAACCATCAACTAAATCTACAAACAGAACAAGACAGAAAAAGTTCAAGTACAATGACATGGAGATGTTGGACACAAGCGAGAAAGGAAAAACCCACTAAAAACAAGATGCAGACAACAACTCACAGAAAAAGGTAACCCCCGTTCACTAAAAAAATCATTTACATTACTCGCAGTAAGACACTACATTCTAGCTTATTTATAATCGACTTGAAGGGAACTCGCAAACGGGGTGTTGAGACTAAAGATGTTGACGCTAAGAAGAGGTAACGTCCAAAAAGGGCAGCAAAACCAAACAAACACCATGACTTTGTCTACCAAGAGACCATGCAAAAAAAGTCTAATGCTGATGAAAACACAAAGGAAGAGTTTAGGTGCACAACAAATGATCAAGAAACTATCAAATACATCCAATCCTCACCACTTGACAAAACATTGGCACATATCCGAGATGTAAGCTTCCAGAAACAGAGACTAGACTTGATCACAAAAAAAGAATGGCTTAGCGATCGGGTAAGTGCATTATCACTGTTTTTTACATATAAAACTAATATGATACAATGCTAATTATTACATTATGTTATAGGATATTACGGCATACATCTACTGCTTAAGAGAAGACAAACGTGCCAGGGAAGGCAGAGTTCCTTCCATCTAGGTTCCAGCTACTACAACATGTTTTAGGATGTGTGGCCAAGAGCTAGCTGAGGTTGCACAACCTGTAGACTATCCATGGGTCCTCGATCGGACGCAAACCTATCTCGACCATGATATGGTATCATTTACTCTCATTCTGTGATTGTTTCTTTTACAAGTAATTCAACAATTTTCTACTTTTAATCAGGTATTCTTGCCAATCAACAATGGAAACATACATTGGTATCTAGCAGTAGTCAATGCAAGGCTAAAAACAATACAAATTCTAGACTCACGGGGCAGTGTTGCAGAACGTCCAGAGCTCCGCAAAACTGTAAGTTCAATGCTACAGCAATGAAATCGATGCCTTACCACATTTTCTAATACTAAATGCAAAACAGTTGCTAGGTCTCGAATATTAGTTAAGAACTTTACCTCAAGGGGTCATACCTCAAGAAACCGTATGGAAGGACATAAAAGTTGCATCTTGGCCATACGAAGAAATTAGATGCCCTCCTCAAACAGATAGGTATAACCTGTGATCCCAACACTAATTTTCCCTATCTGCATACCGATTGGATACTAATAAGTTTTTTTATTATCTATGTAGATCATCATGTGGTGTATTTTTGCTAAAATTTATGGAGTGTTTTACAGGAACTACATTATCTCCCTATTTCACACAGGTAGGTATTGTGTATGCCATTTAATTGAAAGATTGTTAATATAACTATCAAACTAACATATCTTTTTTCCCTTATACTGTTGTCACAGACTGATATAGACGATTTCAGGAATAAGTTACCGGTCCTATTGGTGGATTCCAAACTCAACAAAATCAAAAAGGGCAACGATCATGGGGACAAAACTAACCATGTAATTGTATCGTGAAAAGACATGTCCTTTCATCTTAGGGAGATAGGACATATGAGCCCACATTATATAGCTGAATTTTCAGCAGAGTAGATATTTTTACAGTTTAGAAAAGTTAAAAACATTTGTAAGCAATCAGTTGACCTTATTTTCAGTTCTTGAAGAATAAAAAAATATAAATTGTCTTGGTGACATAGCTCAATTTCAAATAGAAAACCAACAGAAAAGGATACTAATAGCTCTTACCCTGCCAAACACAAATCCAAGACCTGCAGCTTCACAGAGGCATTTCATCACATGAGCTCCAGTCTTAATATCAGCAACCCTTTCACTTATACCTAAGAAAATGGCAATCCAAGAAGGTACAGATTTCATTAAATCAATATGAGCAAGCTAGAGATGACCTGAACCCACAAAGTGAAGCAAACCAAAGGAAAAAGATAATTCCATCTTTACTCTCTATGGTTAGCATTTAGCTTCATTTCACAACGCATAAATTGATTTCTTTTTTACTCGCATAAATTGATTTCGTTCAGCCTTGAGGTTGCTAAAGAGAAGCAAAAGTCTATTTCAAGCAAGTATAACAACAACCGATTCAATGCCGCTGAGCCACATATACAGAGCACCATAATCTATAGCTGGTATTTGCTTCAGACCTTGTTGGAAGAGCTCCAGCTCTCATATCTATGCAGGATTAAGAGATGATAGAAGATAAATCTGTGTCACGATTAGTTGGCTACAATACGAACAGGATATCTCAAATAATGACCATTAATCTGTTCACAGCTCCAGCTATAAGAACTTAAAGAGCTAGAGATGGCTTGAAGAAGAATTTTTACAGCTGGATTCCTACAAACAGGCCTGGCCCATCATGTTAAACAAATACCAGCTAGAGAATTTTTAGAGCTACAGATGGCAGAAATTAACTCGCAATACCAGCTAGAGTTTGGTGTGAGCACAGGTCCAACCAATGTTAAACAAATACTACTAGATTATTTACAGATAACTGCACAACATCAGTACCAACCTAGTATCCAATCCGTGTGGAGCTACTATATTTTTGGATACTCACGTGGCAGTGCCACCTAATTTAAAACAAAATATGTCTTTTATGTTTTTGATAATCTGTTAAGCTTAAGTGCCAAACTCAATTTTGATTCCAGGTGCAATCCACAATGCATATTGCATAAAACATGTACAAGGTGAAATTTATACATCACTACTTGGGCATAAAAGGGGAAATAGCCATTTTAGTATTATCGGCAAATATAGGCTTACAACAAATAGGATAGTGCACGAGTCGATTGAACAGAGAAAAAAGTATGACGAAACAGCAGAGTATGAAATAAGCAACAAATTTGCATGGCACAACCATGCTTATCGCTCACGGATTTACTCATAATAAACAATAATCTTATATCACGGTACAAAGTAGACAAACCAGAGTAGTATTAAGCAAACTAACCTCTCCATCCGGCATTCCAGAGAACATGCGGCATTTCAGAGAACATCCAGCACCGGGGAGCCGCTCGCCATGGACCAGACCTGAGTGCGACCCGGCACTGCCGCCTTGACGCACCTACAGCCGGAGCGGGCTGCCGAATCCAGCACCGGGGCACCGCTAGCCCTGGCCCCGGCCCGCGCACGACCCGGCAGTGCCGCCTTCACGCACCAACCGCCGTAAGCCGGCTTCCGGATCTAGCTCTGGAGTGCCGCCCTCCATGGCCCAGGCCAGCGCACCAACCGCCGCAGCCATGACTCAACAATCGCCGCCGTCCTAACCCTAGTCGACGGACCGCACGTCCGTGTGAGGGGGCTACGGGAGGAACCTTGCGCGCTCCATTCAGTGGCGCCTTCGTCGCCACCGTCGCCACCCTCGGCGCTTTACCCAGCCGCCGGCGCTGCACCGACGTTGGACCCAGCGTTGCAACTGTCCGTACTGTGAACAGGCCAACCGGCCAAATGGAAACAAAATGGATGGAAAATTTACATTTCACCCCTCAGGAAACACAAAAATTTACAAAGTTATCAGACTGGTTCATTACTAAACTACCATTTGATACTTATGATACCCCTTAATCATACTCATGATATATGTGAAAATTGAAAGTATCATTATGGTGATCTAAACCGTTGGATTAAAAAATAAAGGGTGGGCATTTATTTGGGAGTGCAGCAAAACAGCTCTCTCCTAGAGCTTAGGCGCGTCTAACCATTTTCTATACATTGGTGCTCATATGTTTTCTGGATTTATTCAGGTTTTGATGACATTTTTTTTTTCAATTGTAGGCGACATGCCTCGACACTAGGACTTAAATGTACAGAACATCATTAGCACAAATACTTCACTACACACTTATTCTCCATATCACTAATAAAACATTCAATATTTTTAGATAATGGGAAAAGGTTCCCAGCCTTCACCTCTTTTGGAGGTTACGGCTGATTATTACAGATTTCATCACATCTGTCTTCAAATCACAAATAAAGCACAGAAAGTTCGGATGATAAGATACATCAAGACATAATTCTATTGGTAAATCTCCATCCATGCTGCGCGAAGATGTGCATAGCCAATCCCTCAAGCTGTTGGCATGCCTCTTTTATTAATTTCTTGGCCTCCTCATTCTTCTGTAGATGAGCCCAAAAGCGAAGCCAATATGTTCCTCTAAATAGTACCTGCATGTAAGTTAGAGTTGGGTTTTTATCGAAGACAATGTCATTTCTACTTAACCAGATAGTCCAGCAACATGCTGATGCACCTACTAACAATAGTCTTTTCATTTCAGAATCTACCCCATTAAGCCATGAACTGAACATATGTGCTATACTATGTGGTGGAGTCAAATTAAACCCGAAATGAACTATTCTCCAAATAAACTTAGCATAATGACATTCAAAGAACAGATGTTTGATAGTTTCATCTTTACTACAGAAACAACATTTCTTATTGCCATTCCAATTTCTTTTTGCAAGGTTATCTTTGGTTAGAACCACTCCCTTCTTTAAGTACCACATAAATATTTTTATCTTTAAAGGTAGTTTGAAACTCCAGAGAACTCTATTTTGAACTACATTTCCAGGATTCAGTAGTGCATTATACATTGATTGCACACTAAAAATGCCTGTCGTAGTAAGATTCCAACAAAAAGAATCCACATGTTCATTCAATTGCGTTTCTGCTACCCTTGTGACCAAATCATTCCATAATCGCAAGTTATTGTCCCGTAATGCTCTTCTAAAAGAAATATTTAGGGGTATTCTACTAAATACATCGGCTACTGTTGCATTCTTCCTCCTTACTATATTGTAGAGCGTAGGGTACTGGTCTTTAAAAGTCATATTTCCTATCCATCTATCCTCCCAAAACCGAATCTGACGACCATTTTTTAGGTGAAGAGTACCTAGACCAAGGAAAATATTTTTTACTTTCATTAAACCAGACCAGAAATGAGAATCACAAGGTTTTCGCTCAACTTGAGTTAACGTTTGGTTTTTCAAATACTTGTTCCGCAACAACTGTTGCCATAAACCATCCTCATTAATTAGCTTAAAAAGACATTTACTAAGAAGACACTGGTTTTGAGTTTCCAAGTTTTTTATTCCTAAACCCCCTATTTCTTTGGGTTGACACAGAATGTTCCATCTTGCTAGCCTATATTTTTTCTTATGTCCTTCTCCTTGCCAAAAAAACCGAGATCTATAATAGTCCAGTTTTTTCTTATGTCCTTCTCCTTTCCAAAAAACATTCAATATGTCAGACATGTTTTGTCTTGTATAGAAACCTAGAGAACGCTTGGACGCACTCGAGTTAGAAGACCGTGGTTTTCCATTTTCATTCTTCTTTTAATTCATGGTTGCACAAATCGCAGTAACGTGCCCGGCAAAGGTACGTGTCCCGTGGCCGGCTGGTTGCCCACCCTGTGGTGCGGAGGCCCGCGGTGATATCGCCATATTTATTTACCAGTGCTCTTCGTCACGTCAGAACGTCACGGTGAAGATCGCCAGGGTTCGTCATCATGGTTTGATGGCTTGATGGACTAGTTTTCTATTTTCTTGTGACTTTCGTCGACTCGAGCGGTTTTATTTTCTTTGAGCTAGACTAGTTCCAGCGAAGACTTCTTCCAGTATACAACGTTTTACAAACTTAAATATCCACTTCTTCATCAACCACCGATCGAGTTGAAACGGAGTACTGCTACTAGAAGACGTTCGAACACGGGAATTGCATACACCTACTGATTTTGCATACAACTTTTTCCAAGGGTGTTAACTTTCAAGTGCTCTTTGCGATTTTACCATGATTTTGACAGCAAAAATTGTGCTTCTACCATTATTTTGACATGAAACACTATAACAAATTTTGAACAAACAAAACAGGACAGACCAAACAAACTTAGATCCATTTTCAATGAAATTTTTTAATTTTGATCAAAATTTAAAATTTTGATAGAATTTTTGTAAAATATGGAATGAAATATTAAACATAATTTTGGCAGCATTTCACTTTTAATTTTCAATGAGGATGCATCTTCATACAATATATTCAATCTAACTGAAGTGATGACAATACAAACTTGTGGTACACGGTAGGTTCAGCTCGGACAAGTTGTGGCTAAATCACAAAATCTGAATTTTCATAGTCATTTCACAATTAGAGTCAAAATTCATGGCTAAAACGCAATTGTCCCTAACAAATATTACAATTAGAGCCCATCTAACCTTCAAGCCCAAAGCCCATCCTGCATGCCGGCCTTCCAAGACAAACCACAAACCCTACCTTATCCCCTATGGTTAGCCGGTCACCCAGGCAGCCGCCACCATACACTCCTCAACTCCGTCCTCAATCCCGATTCTGAGCACATCGCGACGCCGCCCAACCACTGCCACGCCACCGCGAGCCGTGAACAGCGCACATCGCCCGTGTCCGGTAGGGCACGTTGGTCATGCCCGTCGCGCACGCCGTCCTCCAACGCATGTCGCGCTCGCACATGCCGACAGGTTTGTCAAACAACCTGTCGTTCCTGGACGCCGTCCACTTCCATGGTGCACATCGCCAGCCGCGAACAGAGCACGCCACCCAACCGTTCGCACACATCACCGCCTGTTCGCGCACATCTTCAGCCTCCAACCGCCATGGACTTGCGGGGACCCACCAACCGACGGGTGCGGATGCGGATTTTCACCCGCATCAAATCTTTTCGTGAGTGGGCTTTTGCTCGACCCGCCCCGTTGCCGTCCCTACTGGTGGATCGATATTTAAAAAAGAACAGTTGTGCAGCATTCACGACTTGGATGGTTGCTCGCGTAAAACGGCCCGTTGTGCAGCGCGTCATGCACGATCGTTATTGATTTCTTCGTGACCACCGAAGTACTGTGGTTGTATTACTTGTTAAGTTGTCCCTTTCTGCATCCCGTGGCACACACGGCTCCATCCAAGCGACTGGTTACTTAGGCCGCCAGTAACAACACGCATACGCAACGAGTCCCGGTTGGTGACTCGGTCCTCGAGACTCAATGTGACACTCCGTGTCCAAATGTTTTGAGTTAGCATTTTTAAAACTAATCTCAGGACTATATTGACCTACCCAAGAAATTTCATTGACATGCAAAGTGTTTTGGGTGCCGAATAAATTCAAAAAACACTTTGGTTTGAACTACAACTCAAATTCCTACCATATAAGTATGGTCAACCAAAAATATATGTTGTAGGGCATGTCAAATGAAAAATATAGGTCAAAACCCCACTGGATTTCATCAAGGTTTGGTACCCCAAATAAATCAGACAAACTTAGCATTTAAGCCTTTTCTCGGAATTTTCAGAATTTATCCAGAAAAGATTTTGGAGTAAACTCTTCGTGCATGTCACTTTCTAGAGTTGTACTATCCAGGAAAAATGTAAGTTTTAATTTTCAGACCCGGGAAGACCACGTTTTTGAATTTCCAATTGGAGCTTTTGCCACGGATCGATAATTCGGGAAAATGAAAAGCATCTTCGGTGGGGCCCGCCTGTCGGCCACCCTGTGCGGCGCACGGGCGCGCGCGGCGCACGGCCGCGCCGTACGCCGCCGGCCGCGTGGCGCACGGGCCCTGACCGCCCCACCCGACCGGCCGACCACCCCGGTCCCCCTTACCCCGGTCGGAACACCCCCCTTCTCCATTCCCCTTTCCTCTCTCACTCCGCGCCCGAACCACCCCGCTCCGCCCGCTCGAGCTCGCCGCTCCGGCCGACGCCGACCACCGCGACCGGCCCGAGCCCGGCACGAGCACCGCCACACTACCCCCTTTTTTCGCAAGCAATAGCACTCCTTTTGCGCGAGCACACCGACCACATTTCGAGTTTTGCTCCGGCGACCCCACCCCGGCCACCGACGGCGCCGCAGCCCGATTCGCCGCCTCCGGTGAGCTCCTCTCACTCCGCATCGCTCCGACGGGTGCGCGCTAGTGTTGCGCCCTCCCCGACCCCTTCCCCCTCTCCCTCGCAGGCCGAGCTGCTCGGCGGTGAGCTTTTCCCCACCGCTAACTCCGGCCGACCGCCACCCCACCGTCGACGGCCCACTCCGCTCGAGCTCATCCTCCACCGACCCTCGCGCCGTCGAAGCCCGTGTCCCCGTGGTGCTCGCCGACCCAGCCCCGACCTCCTCGGACCTCCACCGGAGACGAGCAGCCTCGTCGCACCCCGCCACCGCCGCCCTCGCCGTCCGACAAGCTCCGGTGAGCGCCCCGCCAACCCGACCCTACCACCGTGCTCGCCACATCGCTTAGAGCAACCCTAGGCCCCGCCGCGAGCATGAGCACGCCGCCGGCGATGCTCCGGCCGGCCGCGCCGCCCCGCTCCGGTCGGAGCCGTCGGGGCCACGGTGCTGGATCACACGACCGGGATCCGGTGTGGCCACGGCCACACCCAGATCCGGAGCGCGTGTGATCCCCTGTGTGGCACCCCGCGCGGGATTATTTTTTTTTAATTATACGCAATGGCATTTTCGTAAATAGTTCGGAAATCCTTTTAAACCTAGAAAATTCATATCCGGAGTTCTAGACCTCCAAAAATTGCAAACTAAATTTTGTTGGACTCCTTGAGACCTGTACTACTTAATGGAGCAGTTAGATTTACATTATCAGAAGCAAATTAAATGAGCTAATTTCCTTTTTGGAAATTCAAGATTAGGGCTTGATTAATCATTTAATTACCCCAATTTATGAAGCTTAGTTCGATTATTATCCATAGCATGTGCTCAAGGACCAGGGGTAATTTAATTGCTATTTTACCTAGCTTTTGTTAGGATTAATGAATTACTTTCCTGCACATGCGATAATGATTTAAATGCTTCATGGGAGTTGATGAAGGAGATTAAATTAAGTAATCACCTTAAATCATTTTCACCTCGCCGGACACCAAGTTAATTTATACTCATGAATTGCATGTAATTGATGAAATCTGCACGTATTCCGTAAAATACTCAATGTCATGATTTCATCAAATTTTACACATCACCCTTGCATCATGTAGCTGCGGTGGTGAACGTGGTGACCAGCGAGGAGGAGCCGAAGTTGCTGCTGTTGTTGACCCAGCTACTCGGGGTCAAGCTCAAGGCAAGCCCGGTGCACAACCTTTTAATTAAGTATTTTATCTTCATCACTATGCTTGTAGGACTGTTTTGTGCATTAGGTCTACGGGAGTTGTGATGAAAACCCTAGCATGCGGTAGGATCCTATTTACCCTGGTTCGATCACCCTACGCTAGATGCTTGCTTAAATAGGGCGATGATCCGTCGAGTGGTACGGAGACCACTCGTAGATAGGACAATCACTTTTTGGACACGATGCTCGAGTATCATGATGAGAATGGAAATTGGAGGCCGGACGGGCAACTAGGTGGAAAGTGAAGGACTGAAAGAGTCTTCAAGGTTGTAGCCCCGTCTCGTGCACACAAGGACCGCGTCGTGTCCGGCCCATGTGGATAAGTTTGAACGTACTCGCTTGCATGCTGGTGTTGATGGGCCCGATGAAACCGACGTACCGATGGTTGCTGTATGTTAGAGAGATACCCTACTCCCTTGGTTACTTGGCAGGAATTTGGGAGGAGAGAAGGGAGCACTCTACTCATGGATGACGTCCGGGACGGCATCGCATGGGGACCCTTCTCGGGGAGCTAGGCCCGACTAACACTACGAGTGCCGGCTGGGAAAGGTTGTCTCATGCGGCTTCGGGAAGCGCGTATGTGACGTGCAGTCAGGTTTCTCCTGCAGGATGTAAATCGATTCGAATCGCTGCCCCTCACGATAACGAGTACCACTTATCTCGTCCGCCGAACGTAGTAAGAAGAGGAACATCGAGGATGATGGTTTGATTAATTTGCTGTATTGCTTAATTACTTGTTTGGAAACATGTAATGCAATAGCTTAGTGCAAATTAAATTTATTTCTTTTGAGCAACTTAATTAAACTGCTAAAAGTTGAAAGCAAGGGTTTACTTGTAGGCCGACTTAGAGCTTATATGTATCCTATCCCCCTGGCCTTTGCATGTCTAGGAGTCGGCTGTAGATGGCCACTTTGACGGGTCGGTCTTGCTGAGCTCTAGTTGCTCAGGGCTTTGCTCCATGTGGTTTTTCGGAGGATGCCGCCGTGCATGACTTCGACGTCGGCCGAAGACGTCCGCGCGGAGGAGACTCCGGGTGACGGCCACTACTCTTGGGAGTGGTGCGGCCCGGATGAATAGAGGAGTTGATGTGCCGGTAAGATGTTCTAGGGCAGGAACATCCGTCTCTGCCGGATGCTCGTGATGTATCGCCGAGAGAGCGATTGTATCTTAATTGCTTCCGCTGTTTAGTTAATTTCCAAACTTATTAGCTCCCGATGTTTCGAGACTCGATGTACATTTGTACTTGGGATGAATGTAAGACTTGTACTTATATTCATTGTTTTATGCTTATGTTTGTATGTTGTAATATCGGGTATCACAGCGCGTGATGCCACCCATGATGATCCTGGAGATGGAAACGCCTCTTCGTGAGGTGGGTCCGTCACGGCGTGGTATCGGAGCCGTCTTGGGGATATTACAACACCTTAAGCAGCCTATTTTCGAAAACTAGGACGTTATCGTGTGAGGACGTGCCCGTAAGGACTATAATAGTTGTAACAGATGGCAATGCTAACCCTGGGTTATGATTGTTTAATTACTTGCATCTACGGCTGTGGCTCGGGTATGTCTGCATTTAAATTAGCGGTCCGTGCCCGCGGACGGAGAATACGGGACAATGTTGGCTCGTGGCATACCACGGGGCGATCCTCTTTATGGATCGTTACTTGTAGAACTGTGCTTATTTTTGTAGTTTCTTTTGAATTTGATGTACTTGTTTCTGGAATGAATCTTCTGCAGGTACATAACAACGCTAGTAGGTGTGAGTCGATAATTTAGACTGACTTACGTGATTGAGTACGGGTTGCCACCCCGAAATGCGTACACCGTTGAGACGGTATAAATTTTTGCTTCTTTCGTGGTGAGGACGAATAGGATGGCTAAGGTGCATTCATGATAAAAATGGCAAACCTAAAATCTGAATTTTTATAATCTCAGAAATTTCAGAAACGCGCTAAGCAAAGAAAATCCATAACTTTTTGCTCGAATCTTGGATTTGAGTAATTCCAGATGTTCTGAAAACTTAATGAAGTCAACTAATTTTTGGACGTGGTTTGGGGAAGTTTGGATCCAGGGAGAGGGAGTTATGCTCTGCTTTGTTCAGAGGTGCTGTGTCTGTTTTCAGAACGACAGCCTGGTTGGTTTTCCCCATAACTCCCAGCTCGATTGTCGGAATAAGGCAAATGAGCACTTTCTGGAAAGCTTGAATCACGAGCTACAACTTTGGTAGTCTGAGGAAAGACTGGTTTTGAGGTTGCAGGGTCGAAAATCTCGGATTCCTCCCTCTGAACTGAAACTACCTCAACTCTGTTTTCAGAATCGTATATCGGTACCATTTTGACCATATATTGGTGCTCATTGGTTGAGTACGGGTGATCTTGTACTACTTGGAAAGGTTGAAACATGGGTTCCAGTTTTTGTATTCATTTGGAGGACCAGTTTCGAACCGAGCTGGCCGGTTTTGGTCAGTTACTACTCGCTGTACAGATTACCGATCAGAATGGATAGTCTGGCGGGTAACACCCATAACTTTTCGCTCGATTAGCGGAATGAGGTGGTTAAATACCCGATGGAAAGCTGAGATGATGATCTAAATTATTGTTAGTATAAGGAAGGACCAATTCTATCGTTTCCTGTGCTAAAATATACAGCTTTGTTGACTGTACGGCGTTGGATCGCCGGGACAGGATTTGGTCTAGTGGAGGATATTTGCCCTTTGTTCACCATCATCTTTTGCTTGCTCACTTGATGCTTTTGATTAAGAATCCTTTCTTTCAGTGCATCATGCTTACGTGGGAAAAATTTGTTTCTTACCCTTCGCAGATGCCGTCCGACAGTGAGCCCAACCGCGAGCACGCTGACAGCACGTGGTCCGCCGGGGAGGAGGCCTTGACGGAGACTTCCCCGGTTTGCTGTGGGCGCTGTTGGAGACTTTTGGACACACCCAGCCCCCGCTGTACTTCACCCAGCGTGATCGAGTTTCTGGGGTCGCCTTTCACAAGGTGAAGGCGGAGGTTGCTCACCACCCCGACGAGCAGGAAGGGTTCACGGAGTACCAAGTGTTCTCCAAGGACACCTACCAGGGCCGAGCTAAGATAGCTCAGTTCATTTTGTCGAGTTTGTGACCTCTCACAGAGACTCCTTGTCCGGCACCCCCTTCGAGCTGATCCCGACACTTGACTACTTCGATGAGGTAGTCGAACGCCGTCTCGGGAGGATTGGCCGCACGGAGTTGGGTTACCATGGCGTCGCACGCTACGCTCGCGAGGCGTTACGGATCCACCGGGACGCGGACGCGCTGGCTACGCGCCTTCGAGACCGTGTGACCGAGTTGTCCCTAGTCTGTCGCGAGCGGCGGGAGCGCTTGGATATCCTTGCACAGGAGCGCTCCGACGCGATCCGGGGTCTGCAAAGCAAGACTCGGGAGGTCGCGAGAGTCACGGGTGAGCGTGATGACCTCATCCGTGAGAGGGATGCCCTGTTGGTGCAGCGTAACCTCTTGCTGGAGGAGCGAGACGAGCTTCGGCAGGAGAGGGACGACCGCACCCGTGAGCGCGATGAGGCACGCCAGCAGTTGGTGGGCCGCAACGCGCGAGTGGCTCAGCAGGAGCACTATATCCACCACCTCCAGACCAACCTGATGGTTGCACAGCAGTTGGAGCAGGAGCAGCTCCACAACATTCAGACGTTGGAGCAGCAGGTCGCGCAGTTGCAGCAGCAGTTGCAGGCTGCCCTGGCACCACCTCCACCGCACGACGACGTGTCCGACGTCGACGACCCGTAGGAGTAACCTCCTTCAGCGGGAGGGTGTTGGGAATAGGCTAACTGGCGGCTAGTAGCAGATTATTTTGATGCTCGATAGCTGGACTAAATCGAGTAGTACCATCTAGTGAGGGATATTTGGAGGTGTGAGTGTGTTTGTATGGCTAGATGGAAATGGTTGTATGAACTAATGGATGTTATGGAAATTGTGGCACTTTTGTGCTAGTTGGGAGCTTTGTGATGTATTTATTTCCATACGATGTTTCTTTCTTTTAAATGTTCATACCTTATCGCGAGTCGTTTATTGACTGTGGGAATCTTGTTTCCTTACAGATGGCCGATAACGTTGAGATTTTGGACAACGGTTGGATGTGGTCTGATTGCTCGCACCGCGGCGGTTTACCTGCGATGCTATGGCAGGCCATGCGGACGCTGGGATACACCGAGCCCCCGCTTACGTAGGGAAGGAGTTCTTGGAGCGAGGAATGCTCACTTGTACCATGCACGTGGTTGTGCCGGGCAAGGCGGTACCTCCACGCCAGGAGTCGTGGATGGTGACCACGACGGGCCTCGCGATCTTCAGCGCATGGGACTTGGCAGCGCTGGCAGCTCTCACCAGGCTTTGTGAGCTTCACGCACCTGACCTTGTAGGGACACCTTACCTCTACCTACCGGTCGGTGACCCCTACGACAGCCGCTGGAGACGCCGCATGGCAGTGTTGAGTGACCCCAGTACACCCCACTTCAACCCAATGCTGGCAAACACCGCGTGCTATGCAGACGTCCTGTTTCGGCAACACGAGTATCGGAACCGCGAGGTGAGCCTTCTCATGGGAGCCATGAGACAGAGTGAGGCTAGAGTTGTCCAGCGGGACCAGCAGGTCACCTCACTCACCGCGGAGAACGCGGCACTGCGTGGACAGCTCCAGCAGCAGCAGACTCTGGTGGCTAATCTGCAGCAGGAGGTGCAGACTACGGCTCAGGCCCGAGACGAGGCAGCAGCGGCTCGAGACGCAGCCGACGCCCGCTACTTACGTTTCCTCACCGCGTATGGACCGCGTGGACCAGGACCTCGGGTAACCTTGTTCCTCCGTCAGGGAGAGCAGCTTGAGGACACCGACGATGCGGAGGAGGATTGAGCGGCACCTTAGTGCGCGCTGTAGGGAGTAGCAGCCGATCTCCCTGCTTGTATCTTGTTTTCCCTTTGGTTGTAATCGGAACTTGTTTAGCGGAAACGTGATCGTACTATGGTGTTGACGATGATGTATTGAACTATGGTGCAACTTTGATCTATGTTGATGCAGTGTGATGTGTTGAATGATGATGTTTCTCATTACTGTAAAATGCCGCATTACTACATTGGTTTTGCTACTGCTGTTGGTTTATTTAATTGCACGTTTGGTTACCCTATGGCAATGAGTATTCTTTTGCGAATCAACTGGATTAATGGGTTTCGCGATTTTGCTTGGCAGAATGGTGAGAACGCGCAACACCAATGATCTCCATGGCGAGAGGCCCGAAAGCTCGGCCCAAGGTGCGGGAGACGAAGCACCACCACCGCCACCTGTCCCTAACCCTATGGACATGATGGCCCAGTTTTTCGCGGCTATGCGCAATAATCAGCAGCAGCAGAACGAGTTCCTGCGGGAACTCCGTCAGCAGGTACCTGCCGGGGACGGCAACCGCGGGCGCCGGAACCGCGACGCGGCGCCGCGGGAGGCCGCATACCAGGAGTTCCTGGGTACCCAGCCCCGAGGTACGACGGCTCCGGCGAGCCGATGAGGACGGAGGACTTCATCCGTCTCACCGAGTCCAAGTTTGGACTGCTCCACTGCACCGATGTGCGGAAGACGCTCTTTGCTACGCAGCAGCTGGAGGGCGCTGCTAGTGCTTGGTGGGCTACCCACCTGGCCACTCGGCCGCCGGCACGCAGACCACCCGGGAGGACTTCAAGAGGATCTTCCGCGCTCATTTCATACCGGCGGGTGTGATGCGTCGGAAGGCGAGGGAGTTCATGGCTCTCACCCGGGGAGGCCGCAGCGTCCACGAGTACACCCAGCAGTTCAACCGGCCGGCGCTCTATGCCCCCGAGCTGGTGGACACCGACCGGAAGCGCAAGGATCGCTTCATGGAGGGACTCGGCGCTGAGTTGCAGGACCGCCTTACCCTCAATATGGCGGGTAGCTTCTCGGAGTTTGTGAACAATGCCATCCTCGCTGAAGAGGGCTACCGCAGGGTCCGAGGCGGAGAAGAAGAGATCCGCGAGTGCCACGGGGCCATCCAACCCACCCCCGGTCAAGTACCGCATGATCTACACCGACCCCTCCGGACAGCGCTACCGCTCTCGGCCTATGGTGGCGCCGCGTCGGTCGGCACCCCCACGGAGGCCCCCACCGCAGCAGAGGCCCCCGCAGCAGCAGCCGATGGGACAGCGTGCTCCGAGCACCCCGTCCTGCTCGAGAATGCTGCGAGGGAACCGTCCGCCACCACCCGGAGCACCTTGCTTTGGATGTGGCCGCCCAGGACACTTTATTAGGGATTGCCCCTATCAGCAGCGGGGCAATGCTCCCAATCAGCAGCGCGGGAACAACAACCGAGCCCCGGCGAAGACAGGGCGTGTGAATTACACGTCTACCGAGGAGATTCCGGACGACGCTCCTGTGATGGCTGGTATGTTTTCTGTTCGAGATCATCCTGCCCTCGTATTATTTGATTCCGGAGCATCGCATAATTTTATCGGTAGCATGTTTGTGGAAAAGTTTGGGTTATGCCGTAGCACGATGAGTTCATCATATTTGATAAAGTCAGCTAGTGGTCGGATCACCGCTAGAGACGAGGTTAGATGGGCACCAGTCACCCTTCGGACTAAGGTATACCCCACAGATTGCATTGTTCTTCCTGGCAGTAATATAGATGTGATATTGGGTATGATGTGGATGAAATACCACAAGGCCGTGTTGGACATAGACGCTTTCACCGTCAACTTGAATTCCCCATTGCATGGTCGGGACGTTCTTCGACCGACCTATCCTAAGAATTGTACTCCAGCGAGTACACCAAGCTATTGTCGAGGGTCCGACCGATATCCCAATTGTCCATGAGTTTCCTGATGTGTTTCCCGAGGATCTTCCGGGAATGCCTCCGGACAGGGATATTGAGTTCAAGATTGAGTTGCAGCCAGAGCACGGCTCCGATCTCAAAAAGACCTTACAAAATGGCACCCAAGGAATTAGCAGAGTTGAAGGAACAATTGAAGGAACTATTGGACAAAGGTTACATCGGACCTAGTTCCTCACCTTGGGGATGTCCGGCTCTATTTGTCAAGAAGAAGGACAAGACTTTGCGCTTATGTGTGGATTACCGACCCCTCAATGCAGTCACGATCAAGAACAAGTATCCATTGCCTCGCATTGATATTTTGTTTGATCGGTTGATGGGAGCTAAGGTATTTTCGAAGGTTGATTTGCGCTCGGGTTATCACCGAGATCAAGATCGGGGCTGAAGATGTGCCTAAGACAGCCTTCTCCACACGGTACGGCTCTGTATGAGTATTTGGTGATGTCTTTTGGGCTGACCAATGCACCGGCACACTTCATGTATCTTATGAATTCGGTATTCATGCCCGAGCTTGACAAGTTTGTGGTGGTCTTTATTGATGACATCCTGGTGTATTCCAAGTCCGAGGAAGAGCATGCCGAGCATCTTCGCATTGTTCTCCAAAGATTGCGAGATCACCGGTTGTATGCTAAATTCAGCAAGTGTGAATTCTGGCTTAAGAAAGTTCCATTCTTGGGTCACGTCATTTCGGAGGAAGGCATATCTGTGGATCCAAGCAAAGTGCAGGACGTGCTTAATTGGAAAGCTCCGAAATCAGTACCACGGATTCGCAGTTTCCTAGGCTTGGCTGGTTATTATCGGAGGTTCATCCCGAACTTCTCCAAGATTGCCAAACCTATGACCGAGCTTTTGAAGAAGGAAAAGAAGTTTGAGTGGAGTCCGGCTTGTCGGGAAGCCTTTGAGACTTTGAAGAAATTGTTGACATCCGCCCGGTGCTAGCACAGCCGAACCTGGAGAAGCCCTTTGATGTTTTCCGTGACGCATCGGGCGGAGGTTTGGGTGGAGTTCTCATGCAGGAAGGCCGAGTAGTTGCTTACACTTCCAGGCAACTCGGGAAGCACGAGCAGAATTATCCTACTCACGATCTTGAGTTAGCGGCGGTTGTACTCGCTCCGAAGGTGTGGCGGCATTATCCGTTGGGTAATCTCGTTCGCATCTACACCGATCACAAGAGCTTGAAGTACATATTCACTCAAGATGATCTGAACATGAGGCAGCGCCGCTGGTTGGAATTGATTAAGGACTATGAGTTGGAAGTGCACTACCACCCTGGCAAGGCAAATGTCGTGGCGGATGCACTCAGCGAGGAAGGCACATTGTAACCTCCTTCGAGCCACTCGGTCGATCGCGGATGGGCATTACATCCAAGTTGTGCCCCACGGGTCGCTCTACAACTTGGCATTGATACCCACCTTGCGCGACGAAGTGGTAGAAGCGCAGAAAGCTGATACCTGCATTGCCCATCTCAAGAGGAGGATAAAAGAGGGAGATAGGCAAGTGGCATGTTTCCGTGAGGACGACGCGGGAGTCGTTTGGTTCAAAGACCGCATTGTGGTGCCGAAAGTTCCTGAGCTACGTAAGAAGATATTGGATGAGGCTCACCTAGCCAAGTATGCTATGCATCCCGGCAGCAATAAGATGTACCATGATCTTAGGACGAAGTATTGGTGGACAAGGATGAAAAGAGAGATTGCTCGTTACGTCGCTGAGTGTGACACTTGTCGTCGGGTCAAGGCTGATCATTTGAGACCCGCCGGGCCGTTGCAGCCACTCAGCGTACCATCTTGGAAATGGGATGACATCAGCATGGACTTTATTGTTGGCTTGCCTACCACAGTCCGGAAGTTTGATTCTATTTGGGTGATCGTCGATCGATTGACCAAAGTGGCACATTTCATACCGGTGAGCACACGCTACCGAACACCTAGGTATGCCCGGTTGTACATTGAGCGGATCGTGTGTTTGCATGGTGTACCTAGGACAATCATTTCTGATCGAGGATCACAGTTTGTGGGACGTTTCGGGAGCAACTTCATGCTTCCCTAGGAACGAAATTGATTCGAAGCTCAGCTTATCACCCACTGATCGATGGGCAAACGGAGAGAGTAAATCGGATATTGGAAGACATGTTGAGAGCCTATGTTCGGATCACGACAAGAAATGGGATGAATGCTTACCTTTGGCAGAGTTTGCTTACAACAATAGCTACCAAGAGAGCATTAAGATGGCACCGTTTGAGGCTCTCTATGGTCGCCGATGTCGTACTCCACTCAGCTGGTCCGAGTCCGGAGAGAGGACCATCTTTGGGCCAGAACTTGTGCAACAAGCCGAGGAGCGAGTATTGGAAATCCAAACAAACCTCAAGGCAGCAAAATCAAGGCAAAAGAGCTACGCGGATAAGAGACGCCGACCACTTGAGTTCCAAGTGGGTGACCTTGTGTACCTTCGAGTCTCACCGACCAAGGGTGTACAAAGGTTTGGCGTGAGAGGCAAGCTCTCACCTCGCTACATCGGGCCCTACCCCGTTGTTGCCGGATGTGGTGCCGTTGCTTACAAGCTTGAATTACCCGACACGCTCGCCGGTGTGCATGACGTCTTCCATGTCTCGCAACCGAAGAAGTGTCTCAAAGCACCCGTTGACCGAGTGCTGGATGAAGTGGTACCATTGCAGCCCGATTTGACCTATTCCGAGCGGCCAGTCAAGATTGTCGATACAAAGGAAAGAGTTACCCGAAATGGCGCTCGAAGTTCTTCAAGGTTCGGTGGAGTCACCACCCCGCGAGGGAAGCTACGTGGGAATCAGAAGATTTTCTTCGCACTCACCACCCGAAGCTTTCGCTCGAACCCGGAGGTACATAAACCGCCTCCTCCTTACTTAAGCTTAATCTCGGGACGAGATTTCTTTAAGGGGAGGGCTGTGACACTCCGTGTCCAAATGTTTTGAGTTAGCATTTTTAAAACTAATCTCAGGACTATATTGACCTACCCAAGAAATTTCATTGACATGCAAAGTGTTTTGGGTGCCGAATAAATTCAAAAAACACTTTGGTTTGAACTACAACTCAAATTCCTACCATATAAGTATGGTCAACCAAAAATATATGTTGTAGGGCATGTCAAATGAAAAATATAGGTCAAAACCCCACTGGATTTCATCAAGGTTTGGTACCCCAAATAAATCAGACAAACTTAGCATTTAAGCCTTTTCTCGGAATTTTCAGAATTTATCCAGAAAAGATTTTGGAGTAAACTCTTCGTGCATGTCACTTTCTAGAGTTGTACTATCCAGGAAAAATGTAAGTTTTAATTTTCAGACCCGGGAAGACCACGTTTTTGAATTTCCAATTGGAGCTTTTGCCACGGATCGATAATTCGGGAAAATGAAAAGCATCTTCGGTGGGGCCCGCCTGTCGGCCACCCCGTGCGGCGCACGGGCGCGCGCGGCGCACGGCCGCGCCGTACGCCGCCGGCCGCGTGGCGCACGGGCCCTGACCGCCCCACCCGACCGGCCGACCACCCGGTCCCCCTTACCCCGGTCGGAACACCCCCTTCTCCATTCCCTTTCCTCTCTCACTCCGCGCCCGAACCACCCCGCTCCGCCCGCTCGAGCTCGCCGCTCCGGCCGACGCCGACCACCGCGACCGGCCCGAGCCCGGCACGAGCACCGCCACACTACCCCCCTTTTTCGCAAGCAATAGCACTCCTTTTGCGCGAGCACACCGACCACATTTCGAGTTTTGCTCCGGCGACCCCACCCCGGCCACCGACGGCGCCGCAGCCCGATTCGCCGCCTCCGGTGAGCTCCTCTCACTCCGCATCGCTCCGACGGGTGCGCGCTAGTGTTGCGCCCCTCCCCGACCCCTTCCCCCTCTCCCTCGCAGGCCGAGCTGCTCGGCGGTGAGCTTTTCCCCACCGCTTAACTCCGGCCGACCGCCACCCCACCGTCGACGGCCCACTCCGCTCGAGCTCATCCTCCACCGACCCTGCGCCGTCGAAGCCCGTGTCCCCGTGGTGCTCGCCGACCCAGCCCCGACCTCCTCGGACCTCCACCGGAGACGAGCGACCTCGTCGCACCCCGCCACCGCCGCCCCTCGCCGTCCGACAAGCTCCGGTGAGCGCCCGCCAACCCGACCCTACCACCGTGCTCGCCACATCGCTTAGAGCAACCCTAGGCCCCGCCCGGAGCATGAGCACGCCGCCGCGATGCTCGGCCGGCCGCGCCGCCCGCTCCGGTCGGAGCCGTCGGGGCCACGAGGCTGGATCACACGACCGGGATCCGGTGTGGCCACGGCCACACCCGGATCCGGAGCGCGTGTGATCCCCCGTGTGGCACCCCGCGCGGGATTATTTTTTTTAATTATACGCAATGGCATTTTCGTAAATAGTTCGGAAATCCTTTTAAACCTAGAAAATTCATATCCGGAGTTCTAGACCTCCAAAAATTGCAAACTAAATTTTGTTGGACTCCTTGAGACCTGTACTACTTAATGGAGCAGTTAGATTTACATTATCAGAAGCAAATTAAATGAGCTAATTTCCTTTTTGGAAATTCAAGATTAGGGCTTGATTAATCATTTAATTACCCCAATTTATGAAGCTTAGTTCGATTATTATCCATAGCATGTGCTCAAGGACCAGGGGCAATTTAATTGCTATTTTACCTAGCTTTTGTTAGGATTAATGAATTACTTTCCTGCACATGCGATAATGATTTAAATGCTTCATGGGAGTTGATGAAGGAGATTAAATTAAGTAATCACCTTAAATCATTTTCACCTCGCCGGACACCAAGTTAATTTATACTCATGAATTGCATGTAATTGATGAAATCTGCACGTATTCCGTAAAATACTCAATGTCATGATTTCATCAAATTTTACACATCACCCTTGCATCATGTAGCTGCGGTGGTGAACGTGGTGACCAGCGAGGAGGAGCCGAAGTTGCTGCTGTTGTTGACCCAGCTACTCGGGGTCAAGCTCAAGGCAAGCCCCGGTGCACAACCTTTTAATTAAGTATTTTATCTTCATCACTATGCTTGTAGGACTTGTTTTGTGCATTAGGTCTACAGGAGTTGTGATGAAAACCCTAGCATGCAGTAGGATCCTATTTACCCTGGTTCGATCACCCTACGCTAGATGCTTGCTTAAATAGGGCGATGATCCGTCGAGTGGTACGGAGACCACTCGTAGATAGGACAATCACTTTTTGGACACGATGCTCGAGTATCATGATGAGAATGGAAATTGGAGGCCGGACGGGCAACTAGGTGGAAAGTGAAGGACTGAAAGAGTCTTCAAGGTTGTAGCCCCGTCTCGTGCACACAAGGACCGCGTCGTGTCCGGCCCATGTGGATAAGTTTGAACGTATCTGCTTGCATGCTGGTGTTGATGGGCCCGAGTAAACCGACGTACCGATGGTTGCTCGTATGTTAGAGAGATACCCTACTCCCTTGGTTACTTGGCAGGAATTTGGGAGGAGAGAAGGGAGCACTCTACTCATGGATGACGTCCGGGACGGCATCGCATGGGGACCCTTCTCGGGGAGCTAGGCCCGACTAACACTACGAGTGCCGGCTGGGAAAGGTTGTCTCATGCGGCTTACGGGAAGCGCGTATGTGACGTGCAATCAGGTTTCTCCTGCAGGATGTAAATCGATTCGAATCGCTGCCCCTCACGATGAACGAGTACCACTTATCTCGTCCGCCGGAACGTAGTAAGAAGAGGAACATCGAGGATGATGGTTTGATTAATTTGCTGTATTGCTTAATTACTTGTTTGGAAACATGTAATGCAATAGCTTAGTGCAAATTAAATTTATTTCTTTTGAGCAACTTAATTAAACTGCTAAAAGTTGAAAGCAAGGGTTTACTTGTAGGCCAGCTTAGAGCTTATATGTATCCTATCCCCCTGGCCTTTGCATGTCTAGGAGTCGGCTGTAGATGGCCACTTTGACGGGTCGGTCTTGCTGAGCTCTAGTTGCTCAGGGCTTTGCTCCATGTGGTTTTTCGGAGGATGCCGCCGTGCATGACTTCGACGTCGGCGAAGACGTCCGGCAGGAGGAGACTCGGGTGACGGCCACTACTCTTGGGAGTGGTGCGGCCCGGATGAATAGAGGAGTTGATGTGCCGGTAAGATGTTCTAGGGCAGGAACATCCGTCTCTGCCGGATGCTCGTGATGTATCGCCGAGAGAGCGATTGTATCTTAATTGCTTCCGCTGTTTAGTTAATTTCCAAACTTATTAGCTCCTGATGTTTCGAGACTACGATGTACATTTGTACTTGGGATGAATGTAAGACTTGTACTTATATTCATTGTTTTATGCTTATATTTGTATGTTGTAATATCGGGTATCACAGCGCGTGATGCCACCCATGATGATCCTGGAGATGGAAACGCCTCTTCGTGAGGTGGGTCTGTCACACTCAACTTTCCACAAGTCTAGTGTTGTTGCAGATGGAGACCGGGAAAGTGGCTTATAGCTTCATGAGGTTGGTGAATGTGGTGTGGTACGGTGTATCCAGGTTAGTCTTCCAAAGAGTAGCTAACTAAGCTAGACTTCCCAAGTTGCGCAGCGTACAACAAATTAAGCTGGAGGCTGGACTAGAAAAGAAACTTTTGGAATCCTAGTTCCTAGCCACCCAAGATGATCCTGCTCCTCCATTTCCTACTCGGAGTGCACCTCTCCTACGCCGTCGCCACGGACAGCAACAACAATGAAACCACGAAACCAGCCTTGTCCTGCCGGCCAGACCAGGCCTCGACGTTGCTCCAGCTCAAACGTTCCTTCTCCACCAACGGGTCGCAATGCACCCTCGCCTCGTGGCGGCCCGGCACGGACTGCTGCCGCTGGGAAGGCATCCGCTGCGGGGCCGGGGACGCCGACGGCCGCGTGACCGCCCTCGACCTGGGCGAGTGCGACCTCGAGAGCGGCGGCGGCCTCCACCCGGCCGTCTTCAACCTGACGTCCCTGCGCCACCTGGACCTCGCCGGCAACGACTTCAACGAGTCTCGCCTCCCCTCCGCCGGGTTCGAGCGGCTCGCCGAGCTCGTCCACCTCAACCTCTCCGCGACCGGCTTCGTCGGCGAGGTACCGCGCGGGATACGCCGCCTCCGGAAACTGGTATCCCTGGACCTCTCCACCTGGATCTACCTCCTCGAACTCGACGACTACTTCGTGCCGCTCGGCGAAGGCCGGTGGCCGCTCGCGGAGCCGGACCTCGGGTCGCTGGTCGCCAACCTTAGCAGCCTCAAGGAGCTTCGTCTCGACAGCGTTGACCTGTCCGGCAACGGGGCAGCGTGGTGCCGCGGCTTCGCTAATAACTCCACTCCTCACCTGCAGGTGCTCAGGTTACCAAACACCGGCCTCGACGCGCCCATTTGCGGATCGCTGTCCGGCATCCGCTCGCTGGTCGAGATCAACCTGTTCTGTAACAGGCTGTACGGCACAGTCCCCGAGTCTTTTGCCGATCTGCCCAACCTCAGTGTTCTGAGACTTTCCTACAACAGCCTCGACGGACGGTTCCCGACCAGGATCTTCCGAAACAGTAACTTGACAGTGGTTGACATTCGGTACAATTTCGAAATCTCTGGTTCCTTGTTGCCCACTGACTTCTCGTCGTCGAACGGTGCGTCTCTCACAAAACTGCAATGTAGCAACACTAACTTCTCTGGCCCCGTTCCGAGTTCCATAAATAATCTCACGTCCTCGAAGTACTTGGGTATCGCGTCGTCTGATGACTTCCACCAAGAGCTCCCCTCCTCCATTGGCCAGCTCAAATCCTTGAGGTCATTAGAGGTTTCCGGGGCTGGTATAGTGGGCGAATTTCCATCTTGGGTCACCAATTTAACGTCCTTGGTGTTTCTGCAAATCTCAAACTGTGGCATGTCTGGTCAAGTACCTTCCTCTATAGGTAACCTCATGAGCCTTACTAGCTTACAACTCTACGCATGCAACTTTTCCGGTCAAATACCTCCCCACATATTTAATCTTACTCAGTTGCAGGTTATAAAATTCCGTGCCAACAGTTTCATCGGTACGATTCAGCTCAGCTCATTTTTGAAACTACCCAACCTTGTTAGGTTGAACCTTTCAAACAACAAACTTACTGTCGTAGATGGGGAACATAATAATTCTTCGTGGGTATCCACTGAAGATTTTGACACTCTTGGTCTAGCATCCTGTAACATATCCAAGCTCCCTGATACCTTGAGGCACATGCATTCGGCTCAGGTTATTGACCTTTCAAACAATCGCCTTCATGGAGCTGTACCTGGATGGGCATGGGAAAATTGGCTAGATTCTTCGCTCATCCTGTTGAATTTATCACACAACCAATTTAGTAGTATTGGATATGACTTAGCCCGTCCGGCCAATATAAATCTTCTTGATATCAGTTTTAATCTATTTGAAGGGCCTATACCTATACCAGGACCGAACAATGAATTGTTTGATTGCTCAAACAACCACTTCTCATCTATGCCCATCAATTTTGGTTCTCACCTGAGTATTGCTTCCTTTCTCACGGCCTCCAGAAATAATCTGTCCGGAGAAATTCCACCTTCCATCTGTGAAGGAATCACACTTCAACTCCTTGATCTCTCATATAATAATTTTAGTGGATCTGTCCCATCATGTTTAATGGGCAATATGAGTCACCTTAATGTACTAAACTTGAAAGGAAATCGACTTAATGGAAGATTACCAGATAGCCTGAAGCAAGAATGTGCATTTGATGCGTTAGATTTCAGCGACAACCAGATTGAAGGACAGCTACCAAGATCTCTGGTTGCTTGCAAAGATTTGGAGGTTTTTGACATTGGGAATAACCGTGTTACTGACACTTTTCCGTGTTGGATGAGTATGCTTCCTAAACTTCAAGTCCTTGTTCTCAAGTCCAACAGGTTTGTTGGGATGGTGGGGCCTTCTGATTCAGGAGACAAAAACAGTTGCAAGTTTACAAAACTTCGAATTTTCGATTTGGCTTCAAACAATTTCTCTGGCTTGTTAGCACATGAATGGTTTAAGAGTATGAGATCAATGATGACTCAAACTGTCAATGAAACATTGGTCATGGGAAATCAGTATAGATTACTTGGCCATACATATCAGTTTACAGCTTCAATCACATACAAAGGATTGGATATAATTTTGTCTAAGATACTGAGGACCATTGTAGTCATTGATGTTTCAAATAATGCATTCCAAGGTGCCATTCCAGAATCAATTGGAGACCTCATTCTACTCAGCGGAGTAAACATGTCGCATAATGCCCTGACTGGAATGATCCCATCACAGCTTGGCAGGTTGCATCAACTCGAGTCACTAGATCTGTCTTCTAATGATCTTTCGGGAGAGATTCCACAGGAGTTGGCATCACTAGACTTCCTTTCAACGCTGAATCTGTCCTACAACAAGCTAGAGGGAAGAATACCTGAATCTCCTCACTTCTTGACATTTGTCAATCTCTCATTTCTAGGAAATATTGGTCTTTGTGGACTCCAGGTGTCCAAAGCATGCAACAACATAACGCGAAATGTGGATCTACTAAATTCGGATGAGATAAAATCAAAAGACATTGTGCTATTATTTCTTTTTTCCGGACTGGGGTTTGGTGTCGGATTCGCTGTTGCAGTTATTTTGGCATTTAGGGGGATATGTCAGAGCAACATTTTTATGTGTCAGAAGAACATCCTCATCCTTGTATAAATTGTTTGAAATGCAAAATATGCTTATACATTTGGTATCATCAACAACTCTGTGCTGAATGGTTAAGCATGTGAATGTATCCATATTTGACAGTTGAAGTGCACAAGGGCAGTAGCATGTTCAGACTAGAGCTGTCCAGATGGGCTGTTGCTAAAAGGGCTGGCACGAGGCCCGATCATTTTGGACCGGTCTGAGCACGGCACAGCACGAAAGACCAACGGGCAGTGGGGACAATTGGATTCATACCACCTTTAGTGGTGGCATCTTAAAAATAAGGCTCTTAACTAGCGCAGCTTAGGAATCCCATCCTCGAGTAGCTTCTACCCATCTCTCACGCCACACTCAGCATTATCTCCTCTTTTCTTTATTTTTTAATAGAAAACAAGATTGGATTGACTCTTTTGTCCCTGTGCACTGGCTCGTTAACGTTTCGTTGCATGCATGCTATAGGAGAAAACGAAAATAAAATATTTCTTTTATTCATAATATGAAAAATTACAAATAAATCTTAAAAATCAGAAAAATGTTTAAAATTGAAAAAAGTTCAAAATTCATAGTCTCAAGCAAACAGATTGTTTACCAAATTTGTTGGTTTACAGAAAAATGAATTTTGAACTTGTTTCAATTTTAAACATTTTTCCTGAATTTTAAGATTTATTTGCAATTTTTCATATTATGAATAAAAGAAATATTTTATTTTCGTTTTCTCCTGTAGCATGCATGCAACGAAACGTTAACAGGCCAGGCACAGGGGTAAAAGAGTCAATCTAACCTTATTTTCTATTAGAAAAAAAAGAAAAGAGGAGATAATGCTGAGTGTGGTGTGGAGAGGAGTAGAAGCTACTCAAGGATGGCATTCCTAAACTGCGCTGGTTAAGGGCCTTATTTTTAAGATGCCACCACTAAAGGGTGGTATGAATCCAATTGTCCCCGGCAGTGCAAGCCCGAAGCCCATCACAGGTCGTGCTTGAGCCTATGCCGACACTTTTTTTGTTGGCAATTGTGGCCTGTGTCTGCTATGGTGTAGTGGGGTCCTGATCTCCACGCACGCTGTCTCAGGAACCTTCTCATGAACCATGACAAGGTTCGCCTCCACAGGCTATAAATTAACAATCTATAAATTAGGCTAGTGGTTAAGCACTAACTTAATTTTTAGATCATCTTAGTCTCCTCTAAAAATTAAGTAAAAAGTACCTAAATTCATTTCATCCTTAGTAGTATCAAAATACATTTTTATTTTGTTTATGTTGTATTTAAGAAGTTTGAGTTTTTAAAATTTAATTCAAATTCAAATCTGAATTTATAGTTTCTTTGACTATACTTTACAACCTAACAGGAGTTATGTTTAAACTATGGCCCCAAGAGGAGCTAGACGTAAGAATAAGGTCATAAGTGGAGTTTGATTTTAAAGTATGGTCATATATACCACGAATTCAAATTCAAATTCAAAAATTTTCAAATTTATAATTAAAACCTAAACTAAATAAAAATTTATTTTGATACTAATAAGGATAAAATGAATTTAGGTAATTTTTACTTAATTTTTAGAGAAGCCTAAGATAGTCTAAATTTCAATTAGTGCTTAACAACTAGCCTAATTTACATATTGTTGTTTTTAAATTACCAATACTTTTTGGACTTTTCTAAGTTAAAATGGGTGCATCAATATATAGTTTACTACTATGAAAATTTGTATTGTATCTAGATGTGTAAAAATATTTTTAACTATGACTTTGGGAAGCTTAGTTGGTAAGACAAAGAAATTCAAAAAAAGAAAAATCGCTACAGTAGCAGGTCGGGGGATAGGCGCCTTGTCGCCCTTTCATGGGGCAATAGGTCCGTGTCAGGCACACAAACAGACCTATCGCCCTTTGAGTGAGTGACAGGGAGGTTAGTTTTGCAAATTTTTAGGTCGAGAGGTTATTAATATTAAATAATTAAAAATTTATTATTAATAAAAAAATTCCATGCTTAGCGAGTCTGATGACCCATGTTCCAAAAGATGGCGCCTTTGCTACCCTATTCAGTATTTTGTCTTCATTTTAACTAAGTTCTTAGTTACACGTTGATAACTGTTGTTACCATACATATTCTTATCCGTATTATATATTTATCCGCCATAAGAACTTAGTTAAAACCTTATCACTGTCACTGTTACATGTGTGTTGTAAAACCTGTTAACCCTTGGCATGGAAACTTGAAGAGTCATGCTACGTCACCCTGGACAGAGTTTGGACCGTACTTTTCCGTGTACGGGTTGGCGAAGCTCTCCGGCGGGTACTCGTCTATGCAGTCTGCCCAGGCGCCCTTGTCGGCCATGTCGCCGGTGACCTCCCACACACAGCTGTTGCACTTGAACCCGGACCCGAAGGTCACCATGAGCACCCTGTCCCCTCTCTTGAGCCTCCCCTTGGCCTCCATGTAGGACAGCACGTACCAGACGCTGCTCGCGGACGTGTTCCCCCACCGGTGCAGCGTCATCCTCGACGGCTCCACGTGGCGCTCCTCCAGCCCCATGTCCCGCTTCACCGCGTCGATCACCGCGACGCCGCCGGGGTGCAGGCAGAAGTGGTCGGCGCCGGCCTTGAAGTTGACCTTGTCGTTAGTGGAGCCTGGGCGCAGCAGTTTCCGGCACGCGAACCGGGCGAGTTCCGTGAAGGGCAGGATGCGCGGCGCGAGGCGCCTCAGGTTGGCAAGGAAGGCCCGGACGGCGACCTTGGGGAGGTCCCTGCTGAGCCCGATCCCGACGCGGCCGTTCCCGTCGGCGCGCTGCACGATGGCCGCGTGCGCGTCGTCGTCGGCGGCGGTGGTGGCGCGCACCATGGCGCGCAGCTCCATCTTGGCGCGCGCCGGGTCGGTCGTGAGCAGGGCGGCGGACCCGCCGCACCGGAAGAGGCAGTGGCCCAGCAGCAAGGACCGGTCCTCGCCCGCGTACCAGTTGGGCGTCATGCACTCCGCGGACACCACCAGCGCCAGCCGCCGCCGCCGCCGCGACGACGACGAGAGCGAGGCCATCGCGTTCCGGGCGACGTCCACGGCCACCAGCACGGCGGCGCACCCCATCCCGGAGATGTTGTACGCGGCAACGTCTTCGCGCATGCCGAAGCGGTGCACGATCCGGGACGCCAGCGACGGCGCCGGGGCGAAGGTGCTGACGTTGACCACCAGCACGTCCACGTCGCGCGGGCCGAACCCGGACCTGGCAAAGAGCTCGGAGATGGCGTCGCCGAAGAAGGCGTCCATCTCGTCGAGCGCGTCCCGGTGGGTGGGGCTCTCCTCCCGGCCGGCGAGGAAACTGAGTGGGCCGTAGGTGTGCTCGCCGAGGCCGGAGCGGAGGATGACGCGGAGGAGGAAGCGGCGCATGGGCTCGCTCAGTAACCTGCTGCGGCCCATGATCGCGTTCATCGTCTCCGTCGACAACCTGCGCTCGTCAGGAGGTTTGTAGCACACGTAATCAACGAGGTAGCACCGCGATCGCCGGCGACGGCGACAAATGGCGGACGCTGTGGCCACGACGAGAACCGGAGCCAGCAAAGCAATGAGGTCCATCACACGTACGTGAAAATCATCTGGGATACGTTTTTTCGTGGAAAACTAATGGAAGTATTTATATATCGTCAAGAGGGTTGGGGAGGGGGCACGGTTGGTAGTTGGTTGTTGGTTCTATGTTTGTACCTGTAATACTTTTGACAGGCCGAGAGAGCCCTATGATACCGGAGGATTTGATATGACAACGGCGTATCATGTGGTTCATGTGTGACGGTGATTATTTTAATGTGTACCCGGTATTGGTTAGGCCTACACGTGATTCCTGCTAACAAAGAATGCAAGGTGACAACATTCTACTTTACGCATGTCCTAAGTTCCAATCGTGACAAAAAGGACACCGTGCATATATTGGGATGGAGGGCGCGCAAGTGTGTGGGCACACCAGGACTTACTCATGACACGGAAGCGACAGACGATAGAGCGTGCAACCAAGTCATTTGGGAAGCCGGCTTTTGGCCTCAAGGCACCACCAGCGCTACGCCGCCGACCTAGGCCAATGCCCTCCGGCCTTCCATGGCTCCGACGGCACCTCCACCCACCACAGATCAAGCCTTCCCCCCTTGGCCGAGCCACGACCGGTCGCGCGGAAGCGCATTCGTATTGTTATCACTTATCATTATGAGAATGTTGAAAGACTTGGAGTAGGACTGTATGACCAACATTGAATTTCTAAAAAAACAAAAAAGAACATACTTTAGTGTCCAAGTTAGATGGCACCTGGGCATGGTAATGATCCATGCGTATATAATATACAGATTGGCTTGTTTCCAATAGGCATGAGATGATGATCTTGCGAGTGATCAAGGGATGTTCGATCTTATCACACCATTTTCTCTGAATGATGCATCAGAGCCCATCCTGTAGCTTCTAGAGACCGAGAGACAATGATGATACAAATGGAAAATCACGAGATAAACCGATCACACGCAAAACATCAAAACAAAGAAGAAAACTGAGGTGCAGCAGTGCCAGTCTCAAAATTCCTCTATGCAAATTCAATAGCTCCGGATAAATAACAAAATATCTTGCACATAAGAATATCTACGGGTAGTTAACTTTAATGTTCTATATCATGCATATTGATCATAGAGCCTACCACTCTATGGAAAATTTTGTCTTAGAGTTAAAGAAACATGTGTATTCAGTAATACCATAAACAAATAAATCAACACACAAGAGAATCATTAATCATAAGTATAATCTTATCCACATAAAGATTTATTGTTTTATAGAATGAACGATGTGAAATTCATTAAGTACTTGGTATATACGATTTCTATGGTCCTAATTTAAATTTTGTCAATCTTTTATCACCGGCATGTCATATCACATAACCTAACTTCCGTCCTAAGCGGAACCTCCGTTCGACACGAGTGCGAGTCACAAGTGAATTACTATAATTTTGAATTTTCTTTAGCATTCCTTGTGATCATTGTGTCCTGTCCTTGTCAGGTCACCATCAAATGGGTAGAACTAAGGTTCTCGGGAGAAAGAGCTCAACAGCCTATGTTGAAGAATCCGAGGGGCGGAATCGGATGTTCCTAGTGATGAGGGCAGCGGAGAGATTGTTCCCGAGCCTAAGAGGAGAAAGAGCACAACATCTCGACCACCACAGGCTGCTCGGATCGTTCGAGTTGAGAGAGGTGGTGCTCTTCCCGATCGAAGAGCTAAGGGAAAGGGTGTGGTTGCGGGAGGAAGTTCAAATCGCATTCCAAGTGAGGATTTACGGCAGGTCATCTGGATTGAGAGTGCACCCTCTTGTGTATCGTGGAGATCATGCGTGCTTTGACTATAAGAAGTGGCCAGGGTCATTGCTTGAGGATAGGACCACTCATCCGGAACGTGTGCCGAGCAAGAGGCTTCGATGATAGGTTTTACACTTGGTTTCAGCAAGACTACTATCGGTGCTTTTTCATTGATCTTGATGACAAGAAGCATCGGAGGCTCCATCCTCACCGAGTGGATTGATTGGAACTACATGGCTAGAAAGCAACACCCACTCTTTGATCAAGTCATTGAGCAATGCAAAGAAAAGGGTGTGTATGACTTGATGGCATTCAGGTATGACTGGAATGAGGAGGTCCTTTGTCGGTTCCGGGTCACTCTTTACTTGGATGGAAGAGATCAGGGAAAGGTGTTTTGGATGACACAGGGGATTCAATACGAGTGTCGGTTATAAGAAATTTGCTTCCTATTTTTCTTGCCCAAGAATGATGTGAGGAAGCCCAACATCACCAATGAGCCAGTTCTAGGAAATAGGCTCTTGGAGTTCATGTATGAAGATCCGGACAATGCTGTTATTGGCAGGAGCTGAAGGTTTGCGCCCTACTACCTTCTCATGAACCGTCTTCTTCGCCATAACATTGCTCCTAAAGATGGCTACTCCACCAAGATTGCATCATACTCCAGAAATGTTCTTATGAGAATGGCTCCGGACTCCGATGGATTCCGTGTGATGGGACACATCATGGAAGATATTCACCGAGCTTCTTATGCTACCTGTCGGACCATGCCATATGCCCCTTTCATCATGGCAATGATTGAGAAAGAGACCGGGCTGACATTTGAGAAACGAGTGCAATCTTCAATGTGTGCACGGCCAATGCGGTTGATGTGTACAAGAACAAGCAGCGCACAAAGAAGAATGCCCGGCGCATGAAGACATTCATGAGAGCACAAGGTGTGGAGGTATCTCCTCTAGGTTCCGAGGAAGAAGAAGATGCACCTCCTTCGGTTTATCAATGGCCGCTTGATGCTTACGAGCAATATCATCGGTATGAGCATGAGCATGAAGAAGAAGAAGGAGAAGGAGAAGGAGAAGATGAAGATGAGGCAAACGAAGGTGAAAGTGGTCAAGAGGCGAGTCCTCCATACGGTGGAGCCACCGTGATCCTTTCGGATGATGACGAGTGATCATCTCATCTCATCTCTCTCCCTCCTATCTACCTTTTTGGTGTCTTGATGCCAAAGGGGAGAGAAAGAGAAAGGGAAGAAAGACTCTTTTGTATCTTATCTATCTAGCTATGGAACTTATGGAACTCTATCTATGTATGGAACTATGTGTGTGTGCCTTTATTGTAATAGGGCTAGACTTGTTTAAATTTGTTATGTTGCAAAACTAAAACTATGTGCCTGGATGATGGATGTTTATCGCTTTAATGTGTGGTCTTGGCTTATGTTAACTTATGTGGCTTGCATTTCGTGGTGTGCAGTTTTTTAGCTTGTGTTGTTGTTGTTTTTCACACTTATGCATGTCATTTGAGCATATTGTTATTACGCACCCCACAAGCACAAAATATAGGGGGAGCTCTCTCACATGTTTGAGTGATCCATGCATCTCTTTAGGGGAGCTCCGCTATATTTTGGTTGTTCTTTTTTCTCGTTCTTTTGATATCCTTATCTCTTTTAATTGTTTGTCATCAATCACCAAAAAGGTGGAGATTGAAGATGCAACTAGGCCTCCTAGTGGGTTTTGGTGATAAATGACCAAGAATTAAAATGTCTAATGTTTCATTGAGCTAATGTGCAGGATATCGAAGTCTACTAACCCATATTATAAGACTGGTAGCCCCTCATACAAAAGTCAAAAGATGGACTCAAAGAGAAGCTTGAATTAGTTTTTATAGTTCTTTGAGTCTAGGTTTGCCAAACTATAAAGAGGGGTGATTTAGTCTTTCATGCAGGGAATATGTGTTCAAGAGACATAAATCAAAGCTTGGATGAAAACCAAACCACTCAAAAAGCCAAAAGACCAAAATCCAAAGAGTCAAAACAAACCACATACGGACATGACGGAAGTTCCGCCTCCATCACGGAAGGTCCGAGATTTCCGAGAGGTTTTTCGCGGAACTTCCGCCCAAGAAGGAAGTTCCGTCTTGGGAAATTCCACTTAGTCATATTCAAAATCTGTCAAGATGGAAGTTCCGTCTTTCTATGGAACTTCCGTGATTTCTAGGAGGTTTTTGACGGAAGTTCCGTTATTTGTCCGACCAAACCCAAGCAACGGCTCTTTTGGACCCACTCCTATAAATAGACCTCCCCATCTCACTTGAGTGTTGGCTGGTGCTTTTGAACTCTCACATCTTCCTCAAGCTCTTGCTTTCATCTCTCTTTGACTCTCCTTGAGATTCAAGTCCACTTTGAGAGCCCCATCTCAAATCCAAGCTTGAGAAGCATCATCCTAACCTTGAGCACATCTTCCCTTAGCAAGGAAACTCTACTTCACTTGTTACTCTTGGAGATTTGTTCTCCTAGATTGGCTAGGTGTCATCCTAGAGCTTCCAAGATTGTGGTGAGCCTTGGAAAGTTTGTGAAGGTTGCGATTCGCCTCCGGAAGGAAAGGAATCAAGCAAGAAGAAGAAGAAAACCAAGTTTGACCTTGGTAGTCACTTGGGGAGGATTAGGGTTGAGAGAGACCCAACTCTTTGTGAGCTCCTCAACGGAGACGTAGGAACCTCTTTGTGAGGGGTCCGAACTTCGGTAAACAAATTTCGTGTCTCCCTTGTGTTGTCTCGCTCGTTGTCTCTTGTTCTTTGTTCTTGTTTGGTGCTTGTGCTATATTGGGCCCGATCTACTTGTGTGGGCGTTGTCTATTGATTTCCTGCAGGCACAACATTGCTAGGAGGTGGAGGAAACATTCTATTCAAAGGGATTTGTAAGATTCCCTCCTTGCTTTCACTATCTTTTTTTTCCCTCAAGTCCATAACGGAAGTTCTGTCAAAGACGGAAGTTCCGTCATTTGAGAAAAGTTTCGTCTTGGACTGATTAACTAGGTTTAAAGTGTTGCGATTTTCAGAAATTATTGAAGCTTGCCTATTCACCCCCCCCCTAGGCAACTTTCAATGTCCGACGAATTTCATCGACTCACTATGTCGTTACTTACAGATCAATGAATAGTAAACATCGATCTCAAATCCAACGATCAATTCTCCAGCTATTGTTCACTTGTTTTCAATCTCTAGCTAACTAGTCGGTATTGGTTAGGCCTACACGTGATTCCTGCTAACAAAGAATGCAAGGTGAGAACATTACGCTTTACGCATGTCCTAAGTTCCGATCGCGACAAAAAGGACACCGTGCATATATTGGGATGGAGGGCGCGCAAGTGGTGTGGGCACACCAGGACTTACTCATGACACGGAAGCGGCGGACGACGGAGCGTGCAACCAAGTCATTTGGGAAGCCGGCTTTTGGCCTCAAGGCACCACCGGCGCGACGTCGCTCGCCGCCGACCCAGGCCATCGCCTCGACCTTTCACGGCTCCGACGGCGCCTCCACCCACCACCGATCAAGCCCCCCCCCTAGCCGCGGGAGAGTTGGACCTCCCCACCATCCCCAACAAACCCGAACCCTAACCTCGACTCTCGGTCCGGTGGCTGCCACGACCGGTCGCGCGGAAGCGCATTCGTATTGTTATCACTTATTATTATGAGAATGTTGAAAGACTTGGAGTAGGAGTGTATGACCAACATTGAATTTCTAAAAAAACAAAAAAGGACATACTTTAGTGTCCAAGTTAGATGGCACCTGCGCATGGTAATGATCCATGCATGCAGGAAAACTCATACTGTATATAATATACGGATTGACTTGTTTCCGATATGCATGAGATGATGATCTTGCGAGTGATCAAGGGATGTTCGATCTTATCACACTATTTTCTCTGAATGATGCATGAGAGCCCATCTTATAGCTTCTAGAGACCGAGAGACAATGATGATAAAAATGGAAAATCACGGATAAACCGATCACACGCAAAACATCAAAACAAAGAAGAAAACTGAGGTGCAGCAGTGCCAGTCTCAAAATTCCTCTATGCAAATTCAATAGCTCCAGATAAATAACAAAATATCTTGCACATAAGAATATCTACGGGTAGTTAACTTTAATGTTCTATATCATGCATATTGATCAATAGAGCCAACCATTCTATGGAAAATTTTGTCCTAGAGTTAAAGAAACATGTGTATTCAGTAATACCAGAAACAAATAAAGCAACACACAAGAGAATCATTAATCATAAGTATAATCTTATCCACATAAAGATTTATTGTTTTATAGAATGAACGGTGTGAAATTCCGTAAGTACTTGGTATATATGATTTCTGTGGTCCTAATTTAAATTTTGTCAATCTTTCATCACCGGCATGTCATATCACATAACCCAACAAAACAAAATATATGTCACGGCTCCTCATCTTAATGTAAAATTAAAATGAAGGCTCAGAATGTTGCATTTGAAATATCTTTTTAGTGTGTTCCAAATGCCCTTACGCTTATTGAATCATATTTAGAAAAGCTGAGTCATTTAAGAAGACATAAGAGCAATATTCAAATCGCCAAATAATTAGGACTAATCTAACAAAATCGTAAAAAAAGGCGAACATTATTTTACTTTAAAATCAATATTTCTAACCAAATACTAAATACCAGTTCAAATTATAATATTCTACATATAAATAAACATAAATTGGCAATCATCAAGACATAAATTAAGGATGTAGTTCATACATAGTCATCCTTTGTCATAAAACAAGACTAATGGTTTGTGTTAATACATCATGCACGAAATCCAACATCCTACATTCATCAAGCCATTAAAATATTAATCACAACCAATGCGAGTAAATAAATTATGTAATTGTCAAACTCTTACGTACTCAAAATATGTTTTCTCAAATGGTGTTTTGCAAATTTCCTTGACAAAATCTATAGGTCTGATGAATTTCATCGACTCACTATGTCGATACTTACAATCAATGAATAGTAGACATTGATCTCAAATCCAACGATCAATTCTCCGGCTATTGTTCACTTGTTTTCAATCTCCAGCTAACTAGTCGGATGCTCGCTGCCCCCCCCCCCCCACCCCCTTCCTCCTTTAGGTCAACCCCGACAGTGTTTCTTATCCGCAATCGCTTTCACCGTTGAGGTAACTGCTGTACTCCATACTCCCCCACGTCGGTCGTGATCTAACCTGTCGAATCTCGTCGCCCACGAGGCGGCACCCCCGCTGCCTCCACCTTCGCCGTCTCTCCTACCACCACCGTCGGATGGACCTGCCAGATATAGTAGCAATGAATCTATGCTCTCGACAACCCGATAATCTTAACCCAAAACTCATCGGTCGTCGTTGCCGATTGAAAACTAGCATTCTCCGATATTGCATTGATATGTAGAATGCTTCCGATAGTACATGTTATTAAAGGCGTTTCTGAAAAATTGTCGATTATGCCACTTATTTTAAGGCGTTTTACAAAATGTTTCTAAGATAATGCCTTTAATCCCTTCTGTCCTCTATAGCGACCGTTCCAGTCGCGGTGAGGTACTCAAATCCGCAACAACTTTGGGAGAAACACTACACGAAACACCGTCCATCATACACTATGATAAGTTTTATTGAGCCATTGACTGAATCTCTATCTCGCTTGCCAAGACAACTCCAGGAAGTCCAGGTAGCTCGGGCACCACGAGGAACAAACTGGCCGGCATGCATCTCTTGGACACTTGTCAATGTCGGCCATTGTGGTGCAGACAGCGAACGCTACGGTTGCCCGTGGCGGCAGCCTGGCAGAAACACAGGTAAGAGAAACTCCAGCACAACCTATAAAATTGGTTTGCAGGCCTGGTCCCACATTTTACATCTCTGAAAAATGTTTCCAACTCCAGTCATGCCTCCAAAACGTAGGTTGCATCTGGTGGGACCCATGGAGGCAACATCTTGTTGGCGCCGCCGCACGCCGCTGACGTCGGCATCAAGGAGCGATTCATCGTCAGCCTCTACGGTCGCGACAGAGGACACATCATAGTTGCCGGCCTGATGAGGACATCCTAGCAATTCTTCGAAACCGTTACACAAACTATGCTTCACATCGAGTGGATATTATAAATGTGAACCGATCACCAACACATTCAAAGGTGAAAGCTACAATTAGTTGCATATGTAAGTATTTCTATAAAGCAAATCTACTACATGGTTTATATGATTGCAGATTCAAGCATCATGCTATATTTGAAAGCTTATCAACAATCACATCATATACATCCTAGAGGTGCAAAAGAACATGTCTACACAAACCATCAGATGAGTCATGTAAAGGATATGAGACATGAAAATACAAGCCATGATCCAGGTCATGCAATCCATCAAGATCACGTACTGTTATATAAAAAGGTGAACTCCATCCTTAACAAATATAACTTTACATTATATGAGAATTTTCTACTACCTAAGTATTCTACACTTCTTTTGATAAGGTTTAAACACAAGGAGGGGCTCTCTGGACCAACCACTATGGAGTACATAAAGGAGGACAAGAATTACACAGAAGCTGATTTGACCCGTTGTCTACTGACTTCAAAGCCAAGTAATCAGGGTCATGCGCACCAGACAGCATATATTCCATACACATAATACACATTTCTGGAAAGATAATCAAGTCTACTTTCACCTCCAACAAACGGCTCGTCATTTCGACTTCCTATTAAAAAGTTATGCTCATTTTAGTGTAGACTGCCACGGAGGCTAGAAGTCACGCGAGACTTCATGAGATGGCAATTTTCACACCTTTCAGCTACCCTTTTCTTAGTGGAAACTCTTGAACGTTTCACACTCAACTAGGAGGGATGTTCATAGTATAAATAAGCCATGTATTCAAGTCATTTGAAACAACTTTAATAATAGAAAAGAACCCCTTTGGTTAGCCGAGTGCTATCAATTTCAAAGAGAGAGTGAGAGAGAGAGATCTACCCCTTTGCTCTTGTGATTTCTTTGGATATTACATAAGCGATGTTCGACGTCACCTAATTGGTGCTCCTGCTCCGTTTGATTGCAGGTTGTGTTGGTTGGTAACTCATAGTGTGGTTGGACGAATCCTCAATTCAGGTTGCCGTATAGAGACGATGGTTGGTTTCGGGTTGATTTCGTCAGGTTGTACTGTTATCCCGGCTGCTTGCAGCTAGTTATCTTGATCTCGTTCCTACGTCGTGAAGATCGGGCCACAAACTCATCATTTGGTATCCAGAGCCATTGTTGCCACGGTAGGAATTTTCTTTACCCATAGCTACATATATTTGTAATCTTCCTATCCACAAAAGCCAAACAAAAATATGCCTATAGACCTTTGTGTTAATATGTTATTTTGGTGAGTTTTGTTAAGTTTTTGTCCATTAGTCTTTGTTTAGTTGCGGATCATATCATCATTTATGTGTCATTTGTGTCGTTTCAATATTATTATCATAATCTAAAAATCTGAGAAAAAAATATCTTTGCGTAAACTTAATTCCTATCTAGCTACTGGTTGCACTTAGTTCTATACATTATCATTCAAGTCTTATATATGTACTGGTTTTGGTTATAAAAAAAATCAGAGACAAAAGAAAGAGTATAAACGAGAAGAAACAATGAAAGAAAAGGAAAATTGGAGAAAGAAAGAATCATCAATTTTCTCATAATTGCACTTGCTATAATTTCATATTACGAATCGTCCACCGCCGCCTCTCCACCACCACCTGCCGCAACTGCTCCCGTGTCGCCTCCGGCCGCCGAGGCAGTGGGAGGCGGGTGGAAGTAGGCGGTCGGCGATGGCACGCGGCTGTCGGGGCTCCCGACGCGTGACTTGGAGAATCTAGGCGACGAGCGATGGGGAAGGTGGAGGCGGCTCGACAAGCGGCGACCTCCGTAGCCGGTGGCGGCGCGAGCGGCGGAGGTGGGGAGGTCGGCAGTGGCGGGCGACGTGGGGAGGCCGGCGGTGGCGAGCGAGGTGGGGAGGCCGGCAGCTCGGCCGAACGGTAGGGAGGGATCTCGTAGGGAGGCATCGGGAGAGAGAGGAAGAAACAAACAGAAAAAAGAAAATCCGAGAGAGAGGAAGAAAGAAACGAAAAATAAAAAGAAAAACGGTGATTCTCAAGTTTTGGAGGGTGGTTTGGAGACCTCTAGACATAGAGGCTTGGAGGTGGGATTTGAAAGGGTATGGAAAATGCAGACCCATTTAGAGGGTCTGCTGGAGTTGAGTTTTGAGGTTGAGCCTCTAAATTTTGGAGTAGAGGGTCATTTAGAGGGCAGTTGCTCTAACCCCGGGCGTGCCTCCGGTACTATCAGCGCCCTCGCACCGAATAGGACTTTGTGCTGGCAAGATGCTTTCCCGGTGCATGACGACGTGGTCGGGTGCGTCCACGGTGCACCAGACCCCCGGCGAACGTTGTTCACGTCGACCTGGCTGGCGAAGTTGGGCAGCACCATCTCCTCTTCGTCCCTGTCACCGACCAGCTCCACCATGCGCAGCCGCCCAAACAGTCACAAATGTTGTCCCAAGTGTGGCACACTACGGAGGCGACCCCGTCGATGTCGATGATCCGCTGCAGATGCCATGTCCCGCTGCTCGAGCACCTGCACCTCCATACCTTATCCATGGACATGGGCATGGAGAGCACGCACAAAGCGTAATTCCTGACGCCGTGTCCGGATGTTCTAGGACGGGGGCGCGTCCATTGTCACGAATCTTTTCCGTTCACGTGTCAAATACTCAAATACCAAGATCTAGAACCGGAACATCTCGAGGTTGTATAGCCAGTGCAAGTTACTCGCGAACATGACGAACGATGTCGAGCATGCGCCGCCCGCGATGCTCAAAAATGTTTTTATATATAAATAAAAGAAACAATCGGCATCATCAAGACCAGAGAGGAAATTAAGCGTGAAATTCCCCTTCCCTATGCATTACATATGTTTTCGGTTATTCATCCATAGGTACAATAGTGGAGTAAACTGCATGCACCTATCTGGACTAGATTCTTCTTCCTTTTTTTTGTCCCGGACAGTTAGATCCTCATTCGCATTCAGCTCAAAAGGCAAAGTTGATTGCATTGGACAATAATATAGACGACAAAAATTGTAACCCTGGTACCAAAAAGGTTTAGGCCAATAGGGTATTATACAATATAATGCCTGGTGGTGAGGGATTATTGGCCACCTGCGCCCATCTAGGCTTTGCTTGCTTTGCAATAATGAAAAAAATACAAATTTAGAATAACGTCATGATCTTGACCATGAAATGCTGTCGGGTGATGCCAGAATTCCAATTATATGTGCACATGTCCGGAAATGGTGTCTAGTGGAGCAGCCACTACTAACGCCGGTATCAGTGCATAGTTTCATCTCACATTTACCAAGAGTGTCACATCAGATTTGAAAATATGATTTGGTGGGTGAAATAGTCACTCTCAATGCACGGTTTTATCTCACGATTCTATAGACAAGTTGTAGCATTAAATTAACATGTATTTGTTGCAATAAGATTGGTTAAAATATGTTATGATGAAACTTTATATTCTCAATGGAAGTTTTATTAGAGTTTCATACCTATAAAATAGTGTCAAATGAGTTTCATCCCATAAAACTCATTTCATCTCTTTCATATTAATTATCTTACCATGTCATCACTTTAGCTGATGTGAGACCTCATTTAATGCTATAAAACTCCCATTAAAGAGTGGCCTAATAGTGCATGTCTCGGCTTAAACTAATCTATCTAGCTGTACCATCATTTATTTAAGATATGTCCCTAGGGAAGGCCATATAACGCCTCCATGCTTACGGGCGAAGCTACATCCACACATATGTAGCTACCCGAGTGCCATGGCATCAGAGTACTAAACACTTTACATGGATTACTTCTATTTTCCACCCTTTGTGCACCACTTAAAATCATTTGTTTGCAATCACTACTACAGCCTATTAACCAAGTGGCACTCAGGTGATCCAATTCGTAGCTTCGCCAGCCAGCACGTCCTTTGTGCGCACAAACATCAATTCGTAGCTTTCGCCAGCTAGCACGTCCCTTGTGCGCACAAACATGCTTGGCATCTAAACTAATTAATTATAAAGTTAGTAGCTTCTTGCATTGCAAAGATATGTTACTACTCCCTCTGTTTCAAATTATAAGATATTTTTAACTTTCAGACTTCACGTTTGACCGTTCGTCTTATTCAAAAAATTTGTGCAAATGCTATTAATTTGATTATGATTTGTTTTATCATTAAAGATATTTTATAAATAACTTATTTATTTGTATATTTGTACAAAATTTTTGAATAAGACTAGCTGGTCAAATATAATTTCCGAAAGTCAAAAACGTCTTATAATTTGAAACGGAGGAGTAGTTGGCTAGTTGCTATATCCTCGTATATTTCTCTTACTTTCCCGTCTCTGGCTCCCAGTTGGGACTGGCTTCAGCACAACAGAATAAAATATGACCGACCAAATTATTCATTTTAGCATATTGATCTGTAAACTTTTTACTCCCTAGATTTCTCAACGAAATCCTTGCAAGGCATGAACAGAAGATTTTAAAGAATTCGTCCGTACTTAGAAAGGTAAAGTGGTTGTAATAACCCTAACGACCACTTAACTTCATTATTGATTATTAATAGCATCATTGAAATAAGTACAAAAGGTGACTTATGCAATAATTGTTCAACGAATAAATATTTTGCAAAGCACCCCAAACGAAACGTACGTGCCGTGTGAAGCAGTAGGAGCATTGATATTGCACTGTCAAATATATACATCAGCAGTGCATTCAGACCGGCCGAGCATGAATATGAGTATCATCAGTGATAGCATAAATATATATTACTGTACATGCATAGAGCCTAACTACACTGTAGAATGGATTATTATATACACACATATATTTGGGAGTATTGCAGGGCCGGGATATATATATATTGTCATTACGCCATATGTTGACATGTACAAGCATCAAATACATAACTCTTCGCTAAATAAATCGCATGCATGCGATGTACTGGTAAAATGGAATTGCATCCAATAAGCTTCGTTTTGCAAGCATGAGACATCATACCATCACTTAGAGAGAGAGAGAGAGAGAGAGAGAGAGAGAGAGAGAGAGAGAGAGAGAGAGAGAGAGAGAGAGACCTTATTCCGTTATGCTATTATGGATTGGGATAATACAGAATTGAGTCGGCCGATGATCTCCTCTGCAGTGACGGTGAAGCCCTCCATAACCTGAAATTAGCCAACAATCAATCAGTTCGACCGAGGCATCAGTTGGTGCGGTTGAACCTTGTCTGGTCCCATTCTATTTTGACCTAGTCTAATAAATATTTTTGTAAATTAAAAGGGTAAAAATTCAGTTGGTAAAAAATTAAAATAAGGTGAAAGAAATTAAAACATTTCAAGTTGGCATGTAACTCAACCAGCCAATTGGAAAATTCTTTGCTTCATCACATACTAAACGTGTTGCAACAAATAAAATGGCCCTGATAACTTAGTAAATTATTTGCAAAGTGGAGTGCACATCACAAGAATAACCTTATTTTATCTTTTGATGAACTGTTCTATGACTAGTGAAAATATAATCCCAATAGAGTTGATATAATTATCATATTACAATGCAAATTCTAGTTGTTGTGTCAATCAACTTTGAAGTGTTTTCAAAAAGAATATTAACAATCAGTTGTGTTCATTATACAAATATAATTCATATTTCTCTCTGGATCATATATAGTTGCAATGTTAATTTCTCACTGTTTCTATTAATGTTAGAATAACTAAAATTTCAATACTAGGATTTACATGTCAATATTCAGCCTTCAAATAAATTAAGATGCATTATCAGGCAATCACATATTGTATCTCTAGGGTTACCGCTCATAAAATTTTGATGTGGTCTCTTGTTTCACTATGTATGGTTTTCTTAACGGTCATAATAACGAACCATATAGAATGCATGATATTATAATTAAATAAGTTAACATTCAAAGTCGAATTAAGCTATATGCTAGAGTTGTAAAAACTAGAACTGTTGCATCAGTTCAATTTCTCTCGCCGCTCTCAACTCAAAATGCAATTATATTTACATATATCCTAAGGTAGAGTTTTAAGGCACTTCTTATAGGAAAAATATGAAATGAATAGGTTCTTTCTTTGTTTTAAAATTGTACAAACAATTAAAGTTTTAACTATTAAATAGCAAATAAAAATCCGTGACATTTGCTCAAATATAAATCAATGATGTGATTAGGTTCACGGTATATTGTTAATCAAATAAGGTCAAAAATAATTGACTCCGATCGAATCCAGAAACGCTTATACTTTTTAGAGAGAGGGAGTAGAAAACAAGGACTCGCCTTGGCGGTGATGGTTATGATTAGAGTGGAAGCCGAGAACGCCATAACATTGGCGTCGATGATGCCCAGGTGGAGCTCCTCCACTTCCGTGAGCACCTTCACAATCACCCCCTTGCCATTGTCGCAGTGGATCCTCACCATCACGCCCTTCCCCGAGAAAAGCACCTCGACATCCGGCAGTGATTTCGTCGCCCCTGGCGTGGGCGTCGCATGGCATGGCTTCTTAATGAGCATCACGGCGTTGATGGTCCTTGGGACGCTATCGGCCGCTTCCCGTGCCTTGAGATCTTCTTGGAGCTCCTTGACGTACCTCGCCGCGTCGGAAAGGATCGTCGCCTTGTCCATCTGACAACAAAATTATCGACCGTTAAATTGTGCTGTGTGGAGGAAGTGTCGTGGAGAAAGCTGGCAGACTTTGGTGAGGCCGGGGATGACAGCAGAGAGCTCGACGAAGCGCTGGTTGATCTTCTCCCGTCGCTTCCGCTCCGCCATGATGTGCTCATGTGCGTACGGCAGCCTCGGGTTCCTTGAGCCAGCTCTCTTCGTCGGCTGCGATCTGCAAGCCAGCTCCGAGAGCTGCCCACTTGTGTTGGCGGCGCTGAAGTTCCAGCTCGCCGACGCATTGCCACCAATAGGGCTGCTGAGGGCATTCCCGGCCGAGTTCGGCAACGACGGGGCCAATCCCAGGACATCATAATCCATGGGCGCGGCGGCGGCGGCAGCAGCCACATGGCCGAAGACGCTGCCGCCGGGAATCCAGCTGTTCGCTGCAGCAGGTGCTCCAATGATCATGTCCTGCACGTGCGAGGCATCGTGGCGCATATGAGACGAGGCGCTATCACCCACTGCAGCCGCCTGTTGCTCCTGCTGCAGCGTCGTGTTCATCACCCACTGCATCAGCAGGGGCGAGTCCTCCATGTTGCCGCGCCTGTGCTAGCTCTATGCAGGTAACAGTGGAACTGCGTCAGATCCTCTCGTGTAGACCTTAATCACTTGCAAGTTGCAAAGAAATTGAGGGTGTGTTCGTTTCCTCAGGTCTAAATTTTATAGCTGTCATATCAAAAAGAATCTTACTATTTATGAGTACTTAAATAAAGTTTAATTATAAGATAAATTATTTACCCCTAGACTAATTTACGAGACGAATCTAATAAGGTTAACTAAGTCATGATTAGAAGATGGTTATCTGTAGCATCACTTTAGCAAAACATAGATTGATTAAGCTCTTTAGATTCATCTCGAAAATTAGCATCAATCTGTCAAAAGGGTTTTGTCATTAAATTGATCGAAATATTCATAAATAGTAAGATTCTCTTTGATGTGACGATGCTTAAATTTTAGAGGAAAGGAAACGAACGGGGCCTGAGTGTTTGCATATACAACGATCGATATAGTATGCTGTGACGGTTGGCTTCTGGCTTGGTGGTGTGTATGATGGGGGGACTACGATGATATTAGCAAGAAACCTTATTGTTATTGATTCAGAAAGGCACTTTCTTAAAAGCAAAGATGTGGACTTCTTGCCATCAACTGCAAATATTGTACGAAGAACCTTAGTTACCTCAGACCTTTGCGGGCGATCTGCAAAAATGTGATTGATGTTACAAGCTAGTCGCATCCACTATATATATAATTAACAACAAAAGAGGCATGGACAGTGCCCTTTTATAGCTCCACCACAAACTGTTCCCCCCTGTCTCTCTCTATTGTTTGCTCACTTAAGCCTCCTTCCTTCATCCCATCCAAAGGCCAAACAAAATAATAAGGGCAAATTCCTTTAGTGCCATTGGCTGAAACTTTTATCTCTCATTCACCACCTATAAAATCTATATCCCGTATGTGCCATTGCCTCTTAAATTTAATCCCTTCCATGCCAACATTAACTATATTCTACATTATTTAGCCAAACAAATGCGTCATAATGACTAATTTACCCTTCCTTTCTATTGTATCCGATGTGATGCCTGTAGATCAGCACCCAAATAATCTCAGTTCCTACCAAATCGACGCCACCTCTTGCCGGATTGCCACACAGCACCTCGCAGATCTAACGAATCTCAAGCACCACATCCTGCTCACGACGACTGTCTTCTTCATCCTCTGCTCACAAGTGCGACAATGACTAGTCGACCACATAGGGAGCACGCACGAGAGGCAAATCGAATCGGCGGCAGCGGCGGCGACCAAATCAAAAGAGTGGCGGCTGCGACCAAATTGAATTGGCAGCGGTAGCGGAGGCCAAGCAGTAGCTGCGACGGCGAGCAAACTGAAACGGCGGTGACGACCTCTTCTAGGCTGTACTGTACGACGCGCTTGCCCCTTCTTAAGAGGTATCGACTAGCTGTGGTCTCACCGGCGACCTCGATTCCGCCCAGGCTCACATGGAAGCTGGTTGCCGCGAGTAGAGAACGATGGCGCTGGTTGCCGCGAGCAGAGAACGCTGGCGCTGCTGCCCGATCTGGATGACGATACACTCACAGGGCTAATACCGGCATTTAGAATTTGCACTGACGACTGCAGCAGCTACGGTGGCACTGAGGGGATCAAATTTTCTAGTCGATGGCATCTACGGGTTTCAAGTTTTCTCGGTGGTGAATGAGAGATTAAGGTTTATGCTGGTGTCATTGAAGGGATTTTTCCAAATAATAATCATACTCGGGATTGTGCTTATGTGGACAAGATCCTCTGAAAATGATATTTCTGCCTCCATGAAAGCTATGCATTAGGAAAAAGGCAACGATCCATATATGTTCGTCTGACCTGATGCAAAAGGTACCTGATATTTGGGAAAGTAAATTGACGAATAACTACCTAGTCTTGTGGCTGAGTAGTAAAGATACACAGATTACCAGATCCACATCCACAAATTAAACAAGGAAATAAGACAAAAGACTGCTGATAAATTTTAAAAACTATAGGAGTAATTATGGAGGTATATACTCCTCTATTTTGGACAAGTAGTATATGTTGTACTAACAATAACAATTCGAGAACAATAATAAGTAAGATGGATATTGTTTGACCCTTACGGCTCGCAAGGCAAGAACCTCCCCTATACAATTGCCGGAGTTACAATCCTAATCTAAAAGAAATATCCCAAATATAATATAACATCCTCCATCAAATATATATAGTGTGCATAACACGGTCAAACTGTAGAAGGAGTAAAAAACTCCAGGAAACCTACGAGTTTTCATCCAGTGCAATAGACATGTCAAGATGTGACTGGAGCAGAATAAAAGGTTCATCAAGCAGATTACTATGATAGCCTCTTCGTGTTGCCAAGGTTGCCGAGTCTAATGTGGATGTGATCATAGCTGTGGAGAACACTGGTCTAAGACACTAACTTGAGTGTGGGGTTCGAATACATAAAATAAATCAGCAGTGTCCAACACCGGCTAACTCACTGGATGATGGCAAAACTTGTAGTTTTGTGATACACTTTTATAAATCTGTAGTTTTGTGATAGTTTTGGCACAAAACTTGTAGTTTTGTGAAATTTACTCAATACTGACTTACCTTGATGTGAAAACGTGGTACCCCTTTACGTGAAGGCTTCAGGTATTAGACGTGGAGTAGAAATTGGCTACAATTTATTTTGATATCTCTGTAACGATATTGATTCCTTTATATTTCAACAGCTTCTACTTTTCTCTATTGCCCCTTTAGACATTTGCTACTTATGGAGTCTAATAAGTTATCCATGTACATATTGCAAATATGTTATTTACATAACACTGATGGCTAGATAAAGCTACTGCAGTTCCAAATTTTAACATGCAGTAATTGCAACAATAGAAATAAAGGCGTGTGCAGCAAAGCCGGCAGGTAGTAGCGCTGGAGATGAAGAGTTAAAGATAATATTGTTATTTATTAATTACGAAACTTACAGACGTTATCAGTTGACTGGGATCGATTTTGCACATCCATTTTTGTATCTTCCATTAGTTAGATGTTTGAACCAGTAAATTTATATGGTACTGTTGTACGTTGTAGCAGTAGTTGCTCTTGTTACAGTAGGTATTACTCTACGTTGTGACGACAGATCAAATTGGTAAAACCATTTATTTCAGTAGTCATTCATCACAATAGAGGTCTTGAGTTCACAAGACCGTTCTTAAACATCCCAATAAACCAGAGTAATTACACATAAACCAGAGTAATTACACGTGAGTTGACAACTTAGCTGCCACGGTAAGTGGTAAACGAGAAAGGGGAATGCAAGAGCGGGACATGGAAATGCTCGGCCGTCTGGCCCTCTTTGATCAGGAATATGATGCTGACGTAGGGGAAGAAACCTGATGGCGCATACTTGGCAGTATTGAAGCTGATGCGGTAGAAACCAGGAGCGACGTTGTCAACAATGTGCATCAGCTGGCCACTGCGACCATCATTGTTTGTTACCGAAGAGCCTAGAGTTTCCCATCCATTGAGATCTTTGTTGTCAAATGACGGAGCAGTTGAAGCATCCTTCCACACTTCGAGCTGAACTTCGATTCCAGATGCAGGCAATCCACGAGCAACATCCAAAACGTGGGTTGTAATGGGCGGCCGAGTCCGGTTTGAGCTACCTGTAATTTCAGGAGCTTTATTGGCGGAAGATTGGTCGTGAGCCCCAAGATGTGCTCCAATAATCCGCATGCGATCTTTCAAATATTCAGTTGATGAGAAAGCAGAGTGACCCATATGACACATACAATGGGAAATAACTATCAATATAATAGCAATAAACATGTACAGTTCAACTATAATAAGATAGATGAAATTTAATTTTAAGACCTTCCACAAGCCCGGTCACCAATGCTAGATCATTAGTTTATAAATAATTGTGAGTATTTAGTTTTTATTCCAAAAGTTCATTTAAGATCATGTTCAGTAGCTGCAGTTGTATTGTTTTTTCTTTCGTTTCTATTAGATAATAAAACTCGACTAGATTAAGTTAAACAACGAAAGATAATATCACTAATAAAAGCTTTTGCATATTGAATCCCAATCGCACATTCGTTCACAGCATCAGAGAGTATGGCAGCATCATGTTTGCGAATCAGATAAGCCTAGACACCAATCTTATTGTTCTACTCAAAAAGCCATAATCAAATCGATTACAAAAGGACTATGCCATACAAATAAGAATCCTATATACAACAAATAATATGGATGAAAACATTCGGACAGGTAAAACTGAACATTTCAAGTGGTGTTCATGCTTTAAGCAAGAAGTGGACATTATTCAATGAAATGGCTTGCAAAAAAATTTAAAAATTTGGGATAGATATAACAAAATTCTGAAACATGGAAAGAGAATTTTTAATACCTGCTGCTTTATCAGATTTGATGTTGGGGCCTTCCACTTTAGTAGAGGGGACAGTAGGCTCTGCTGAGAAAAGCTTTGCAAGACGCAGTTCAGTAATCTTAAGTTCCTCCTGTGCTGCAACCTCAAGTTCAATAATTGGCCTATTCACGTAACGCCTCTGAAAATATAATCAACAGAAATTAAACACATTGCTATAATAGAAGGAAATCAGTGTATGCTTCTTCAAATTGATGCCTTGATTGCTAAACCAATAAATAGCATAAAGCAATGCACTGTATCACGGATAATACATATGTATACATGACATCGTCTGAAGCAGGATAAACAAAATTAGCTTTTAGTTTTGATAATGATATTCCAGAACTGTTGAGAAACGGGGTTTTATTTCCTTTTCAGACAGGAGAAAGGTTTTTATTTCCTTTTTAGCAAGGAGAAAGGCTTTTATTGTCAGTGATGATATCCTATCCTAAACAAGTGGAGAAAGGTCTCTACACTGCTACTGCATATCTGTAATAGCACTAGTTTCATTCTTCTTCCCCTGGGCATATGCCTGCATGTTCTCTAACTGAGCAAGGATGTAACAAAATAAGGAAATTTGTAGAGATGTGGAACCAACAGCATAAATATCAATCAATTACTTGAGGGGGGGGGGGGGGTAAATTTAATAGAAAAGATCAAACATGCAGACCTTAAGCTCTGCTAAGACCTCAGGTGTAGTCCTCCCAGATGCACAGATCATAAACACGAACCCAAACCTCTCTCTGTACTTGGCGTTCCACTCTGCCAACTCCTGTAGCAGGTGAGGAAATGAATTGAGTCCACAGGTTTACATGTCACAGATGCAACTAACACCGTGGGTAATTTTAGCACCTGGGCGGTGGAATCCGTGGCTGTGGAGAGCGCTGCTGATTGCTCCTCCTTGCACCACCTAAAATCTCGAACAGACAAAAGCAGTCAGCACAGAGACCTATCACTCGCACAAATGGGGTCATCTCGTTTGCCCGATCTAACAGGTCAGACAGAGCAAATGATTCATTTCAATTCAATCAATTATTAGTGTTTCAATTCGATATCGCACGCAATTTTATCACTTAGTTGGTGGTAGTGCTAGTCCTGTATAGATGCAATTGAGACCAAATTGACAATAAGTCACAGAAACTGACAAGCAGCAACAGCAAGAGCGGGGAATTGAAAGATGTAGCAGAGTTCACAGGTCAGAAGAAGGGGAAGGCAGTGCACCGACTTGGGGACGGAGGGGAGGTGGTGCCGATAGCAGGGTGCGCGGCGAAGGCCTCCAACCACCCGTTCACGTCCACCTTGATCCGACCCGGCGATCCACGGGGCAGCAAGAAGCCTCGGTCATGTCAGTAATCGTCGCGAAGGGCAAAGGTAAACAAAGAGGAACAGAGAAGAATTCGTCAGGGTACCTCGTTGAGCCAGATGCGGCGGGCGGCGAGGAGCGCGTCAGCGAGGGTCGCGAAGGGGGACGCGGCCGCCATCGCAGCGGCGAAGCGCTGGCTCCCGTTGACGCGCAGCACGTCATCAACGGAAAGGGACAACGGCGGCGCCATCTCACCGTCGTCCTGTCCAACTCGACTGAGCGGGGATCTGTGGCCAAAGGGACGCTGATGATATGATAGACTGGTGGTGAACTGGTGATTCGGGTCGGAGCTTTGCGATGATTGATTGATTTGGGCTGGTACTGGTAGTTCAGGTCCGAGCTTTGCAACGAGCTTTGCAAACAACGAAGGAATGTAAAATACAGGAATAGAAAAAAATAGAGAAACGAGAAAAACACAGGAATAAGAAAAGTGAGAAAATCACAAGAATAGAAAACAAAGGAATTATAAAAATCTTGTTGTTTGGAATGCGGGACAGAAACAAAAGAAGACAACAATCAATGCAACTAAAAATAAAATATTAAGTAATATCGTTATTCAACATAAATCAAATTAGTAACTTTCTTGTTCATTGCTCATCTTCTTTTTTTGAGATGGTCCAAAAACATTTTTCCCAAAACATGCTATGAACTCAATCCAAAGAAAAGGAAAAAAATCAAATCAACCCAATGTACACCATTAGGTTGTGTGTGCTTAACTCTTCTCTCTCCTTCCCACCCGAGGATGCAAACTCACGTTCCCTAACCACCCTTTGTTCTGGAGTTTAACCATGCAGTCCATGCGAAGGAAAGAAAACAAAAGCTCACACTGGAGTTTTCTATTCCCGTGAAATCCTAAAGAGACAACAGTGTTTTAGAGGAAAGGAATCTCTAATTCCTTCATTCCAAACACGAATTGATTCCTTCACTTTTTTCTACGAAAATCCTTCAAGCCAAACAGCCCCTTAGAAATCGGTTTTGTTATTCCGACCTGTCTGGCTGTCTCCAGTTTTGTTAAAGCAAAATCAGTTGTCTGGTGTATGGTTAAGGTGATTCGATACGAGGTCTGGGAGCTTAGAACAAGTTGAACATGGCAGCACTAAAACCTACTCCTAGGATTAATTTTATAAACTCAAAAAATACTTTAGTTTGACAGTTACAAACTCTTTAATATAGAGCATGTTACATAGATATTACAAAACAATCGAAACTTTGATTTTATAATTATAAATTTATGTTACAAAACAATCTGTGCTTTCCATATCATCTGTAAGCAGTTCCGTTTTCCTATCTATTTATCGAACAATGTTTTGTCAACATGAAGAGTACATAAGAAAAAGTAAACAGAAGATACACAAACAATTAACTTCACATTAACGAATCAGCCACAGAAATGCAGAACATTCTAACAGTGCAAGAATACAGCTGTTAGTCTGCAGCTAAAACCATACAGATTTCACACATAGTCAACAGAGTACCAACACATTATCACTAACAATTTAAGTATTTGACACACCTACTAGTAACACAAGGTAGTAGCGTCACGAACAATAGGAACATAATATGAACCAACAAAACAAACCCTACACAGGTGTCCTTTCACATCACGAGTTCAGATTAAACGACAACTACGACATGCTTCATTTGTTGTGATTCTGAAGGGGGTTAATTAAGCCCTCTCGCCACGGATCCTCCTGGCCAGCTGAATGTCCTTAGGCATGATGGTCACGCGCTTGGCGTGGATAGCGCACAGGTTGGTGTCCTCGAACAGACCAACAAGGTATGCCTCTGCAGCCTCCTGGAGGGCAAGGACGGCATGGCTCTGGAAACGCAGATCAGTCTGCAGAAGGAGGTTCATCAAGCACTCATCGAGATCAAAATACATGCTGCATAAACACAACATCAGATAGTGCTGAGTAAGTTACAACATACCTTGAAGTCCTGTGCAATTTCCCTGACAAGCCTCTGGAAGGGCAGCTTCCTGATCAACAGCTCAGTGCTCTTCTGGTACTTACGGATCTCACTGTTTAACAACATTTACAGCAGTACGACTGAGTGAGCATATACTAGACTTGAAAGGAGATGAATCAAAGGATTCAATGTTACTAACCGGAGGGCAACAGTTCCAGGGCGGTAACGGTGGGGCTTCTTCACTCCTCCAGTGGTGGGGGCTGATTTACGTGCAGCCTATCAGATAATGGTGAAATGTGTTAAACTCAGTTGATAAAAAAAAACACTAAGAATGAACAGCTTGAAAAGTAAGGTGCCATCCGAAGCAAATTACCTTGGTTGCAAGCTGCTTCCTGGGAGCCTTTCCTCCCGTGGACTTACGAGCGGTTTGCTTGGTACGGGCCATCTGTACATATAATAACAGATATTTTTTCAGAACACAAGATAATATGAATCTAAAATCTCAATGTTGAAAGTACAACAAAAAAATCAAACCTGCAAAAATACTCATGTACAATTTGCAGACAAACATAAGCTCAATGAAAAGCAGAGGAACACACAGAGTCACAGACTACATGATAAGCAAAGTACAAATCATACATAATTTACAGACCTAAAATCAAGAATAGAAGTGTTAACGAGATGAAAACGCAATTGCTGAAAGAATTAACTAATTACAGATAAATCATACATAATGTACGGTTGTAGTTCAGGATAATTTACTATAATGTAGCAAACTAAAATCAATGGGTTACAAAGACTAGAAGCCAGCAAACTAAACTGACCCACATTATCAGAACAGGCTGACATTATTCAATAACAGGTGAACCAGCAGCACATATCCATCTCAAAATTAACAATTAGACTAAAATTACAAAAGGCTCGAAGGAAAGCTATCCGAAAGCAAATGAATACAGGAAAGATCGCATTGACATGACTTAACCAACACACGTACTTGTGCATTACAGACTTAAGGAACAACACCACGATCAGGACAGTCACGAATAGCCACAATCATACTGGTTGATGCTCCACTACTGTATCAGTCAGTAATTGCAAGAGCAGTTACTAAATAGCGTTCGTGTGCAGAAAACTCATGTACGGCCATCAGCCCGCTATGTATAAGCCACCCGTTGAATTCATAAACAAAGAGGCTAACCACGCCAGAAAGCATTAAATCCCTAAATTAATCGGCAATTATAACCGGTGGCTGCAGTTCCTGACGAAATTTCCATTGCAACGACAGCACCTAATGACCAGCAACGAAACCTAAATTACCAAACCAATCGGGGCCGAACCCTACAAAACCGCATCAGACACCACTGAAAAAGCGGTTCCACCTCAGATCGATCAACAGAGCAAACCCTAATCCCCCGAAATCTCCGCTGCCCCGCAGCCCTAACAGAGAACGATCCCCAACCAACGAACGCTTAATAACCGAAACAAGCAAACGCCGCACGGCCGCAAGAACAACAACAGTGAATCATGCTACCAGAAGCGAAGAGTGGGGAACGGCTCGAGACGGCGGGGAGGCTTACCTCTGCTTCGCTCTCTTCGAATCGGGGACGCCGCGCGAGGAAGAGGAGGCCAGAAAAAATGGACAGGTGGAGAGAAGGCCTCGTATTTATAGAACGGCATCGGCGTGGTATATCCGGTCCAGCCTGACGGACGGCAGGGATCGGCTGTGGATGTGTTTCTTTCGGACAGATCGGACGGCTTTGGACAGGCTCGAGGGTTCAGGCGAGGATCGCCAGCGCGGACTGCAGGGTCCTGATTGGCTGGGGATAGTCTCACCCCGGATTGAAGAGTTAAGACGTTCGTACGGTGACGTGGGGTGTTCTGTTCGGGGGACGGGTAGCTGCCAAGTCGCTGTAGTGGCCGTTGGATTTGGCGGGGACCAGGCGCATCGTGGCTGCTGTGTTTCCCCATGTGCTGCTTTTCGAGCTTCCATACCACGCCTTCGGGAAGATGACCTGGGATTATACGAAAGGAATAGTAGAATATTTGTACGACTAAAAATAAAACTATGCAGGACGCTAACATCAAAATTTTAATTTTATTAAAATTTTAAATTTTAATAACACTCTTATGCATTGAGAAATAAGAGCTTTCCATTCGTCACCATGCATGGAATTAGTTTTCGAGTGAATATAAAACTATAGATGTTATTGCTTATTTATAAAATACTATTATTTAAATTCTAAAAAATATTATATTTTATACTCGTTTCATTCTTAAACTGTTGTCGTCTTATTTAAAAAAAAATAAAAAACAATTATAATTTTTATCATCAAAGAAGTTAATACATAACTTGTAATTTTACATATGTGAAAAAAAATTGAATGAGAACGGAACAAAAAAAGTTACACGGTGTTAACAATTTGGGAACGGACATGGTTATATGTGTAATTGTTAGCCACTTATTACCGATTGTATGTTTATATTCATAGGCTTGATTAATTGTAACCTTGCATGTTTTTTCAAAATAGCTAGTACGTGAAGACAGAAAATAGCGCTTCTTTAGTGTCTCATAGGAAAACTTTGCCATGACAATAACCATTTTCCTTCCTTCAACTTTGTCTACAGTTGCACAAATGTTGAGGTTGAGCAACAAGGAAAATACTCCAGGTGAGGGACAAACTCGTAAATCTGTCCCAAAAACAGAAAATTGGAACCGTTTCCAACATTGCTAGGAAATTTCATTTCATTTCTCAAAACTAATTTAGAGGTATGAGTGGACCATGGACCAGAATTCTATGGAAAAACAAAACGAGGCATTTCAAAGACCAAACAATAATAAAACTTGAATTCACGTTTCGGAAAATGGAACCTATATGTTGAAAACCCAGTAGGTTGGCCGCAAAGTAGTACAATATTCTAAGACAACGATCAGCTATCGCCAACATAATGTCAGTGCAAAGTTGAAAATCATGAATCTTTTCAAGTCAAAGGGATTATAACTGTGATGCGAGTTTCTCAGCAACGCAGAAAATGCTCGTTAGGATGATTCACATGACATTCCTCAAGTCAAAAAAAGAATCTTTTATTCTGCAAGAAAGTTCTCCAAAAAAGACGATCCCTCCATCTCTGATAACTTGACACCAGTTACCATCAAAGAGAGGTGGGCACGGCATCGTGAGTTCATTGCCAACGCACAGGATTACAGAGGACCAGGGAAGGTGCCATTTTCACGTTGCTCATTCCAACGATCAACCTGCATATGGAACGCATCAGTCCCAAAACAGTAATACAGCAAATTTTGAGTGGCTAGACCATTTGCAAACAGGCTAGTTTAATGTTCTTGTTGCAATAAGCCAACAAGAGCAAGAAATTGTAAGTTCAATGATGAGGTGCTTACATGTGTAATTATTTTTACCAAGTATGAAATATCTCGATGAATATAGTCAAAATATGAGGTGTGTACTATGGCATGCTGTAATATATTTAATTATAAAATGTTACTATTGTATTGAATTATGAACACACAAAATGTTACCCACAAAAGTAATACAGCCAACAAATCGCAGAGGCCGTGCCCAAGCTCAAATTTGACTAGACTCATATATTATCTCACATAGCAATGTGGCTTAACTATACAAAGAAACAAAAACATACGTATTATTCTAGAAGAAATGTCATATTTAGTTGCCATTCAATACAACATATTGTGAATATGAAAAGATTAACCACTTATGCATCCATCAGAAGGAAAATCAGTATATCCAGGTTGACAAACTACTACAACCAAAGATATGGAACTTGATATGAGTGCAGGTTCATCAACTCTGATCCTTGCATATGATGATATGAACCCCGTGTTTGGTCGCTTTGTAATCTTTTGGTGTTCTCTCACACTAAAGCAAATAAATCCTTGTTGCCCAAATAAAAAGTAACTAAATATGCATTTATCACTCAATCCATGAGGTGCAATACTGACAAAAAAAACATTTGCTCACATTGCAACAGTACAGAGAAAGACTTAATATTGATCTGAAACCATGCAACAAATACTAACTTTACTGATCTCAAAACCACAAAAGGCAAACAAAAATAGATAGGCAACAGTGTTGGAAGGAAGAAATACATACCCATTCACCAGGGCAAAGAGACCGATAGTACTTCGCGAACTTATCACACTCAGGAGCATCCTCTCCTTTGGCAGCTACACACCTGATTTGATAATCAAAGTTACTGAGAATGCTGCAAGCAAGGCTACTTATACATCTCGGCTTTTATGAAAGATCATACAATAGCACATCCTACCTGTGGTACTCAACATATCGTGTGAAACAGTGCCTTGTTTGATTTGTTGTAGGAAAACGAAAATCTGCTGGAGCTGTTTCAATCTGCATACCATAACATGTTTAATGCTCATTACAAAATGTAGTTATGAATCAATATTCCGCGACCAGTTTTTTACTGCACCGTACCTTGATCTCAGGTTTCTCCTCAGCCTCTTCCTCTTCTGCAGTCTCATTTGTTTCCTCTGCTGCCGGGCTGGTTTCCTCTGCTTCTGACTTTTCAGCAACATCCTGCACTTCAGAAGTCTCACTCTTGTCTTCTACAGCAGTTGTAGTCTCATCAGCTGAAGGGGTTTCATCATTTGTGGCAGGGGCGCTTCAGTCTCAGTGCCACTGGAGGGCTTCTCCTCAGCAACCTTTTCCACTGGAACCTCCTGTGGTGGGAGTGAGTATTCCTGCAGATGGAAATTTAGTCAACTACTGGCGCTGAGTCATGAAGCTAGTGCAAAATCATAGAGAAAAACCATTGCGGGACAGAAATCCCAAATGATCATTATTCATCATGCGCACATTCAACTTAATCTTCTACTACTATCTACCGCAGCAAATACATCACCACCAACAACAAAGCCCTTAATCCTAAGCAAGTTGGGGTAGGCTAGAGATGAAACCTCAGAGAAACAAAGCATAAGGTCAACCAAACAAAAGAAATGCAGAAAGGAAGACGTCCAGCTATCAGAAACCAAGCGATTATTTGATCAATAGAACCCAAATGCTTGCAGGCATATATAACTTTGCAAGAGGAACCTATTCAAGACACATTCAGCAACAATGATTTATTGTAGTTAAGATTCCATTTAAGTTTTTGCCAAACACCAGAACACATGTGCTAAACTCCTAGAGGAAATTTAACAATTCACCAAGCAGATAATCTCACAGCCTATACCCAACTAGTGGTTACTTGAAAGCAGCAGTGCTGTATGGAAACCCGTATGCTTTGCAAAAGTTAAACATAAATGACATGAATTTTCAAACTCGAAACAAACACATCACTAAAGTTCCCTTCAGCATTTTCAAATATAAGCACATCCAATGTCATGATCTAGTTAAGTACTGCAGTGATCATAAAATGATGTTCCGTAGTGGTGATTATGCATGAGATACATTGTTGTATACTAAAATACCTTTTTTCGAAACAGGTCACCTAGGTGGTTCCATCCTACTGCATTGAGTCTAACTGCCACCTAGACTGCCTAGCCCGCATAATATTCACTGATATAGGTACTTTGAAAGAAGCTCTGGGTGTTATTGTATTAAAAACTTCTTCCTTTTAAAGATCCAAAAGTTGGCCTAATTTTCGTTGCCATATTTATAGATGAGACTAACTAATGAGGCTATCATAGAATCTCTAACGAGTAGCAACATCTTCTCATTACAGATAGAAAACATCTAATAAGAAGAAATCTCTGCCAGCGTCTCATCTCCAGAATCATTCCAAATCAATATTTATATCGTAGGAAGTACCGAATCAATTCGGTCTACAGTCAACTGAAGTTGGGCATTTAAGCTTCCCAATCTCACAAATTCTGAACCAAAAAAATTAACAAATCGCCATTCCAGGACCTATCATGTCAATCACAGGACTCACCGCACCGGAGTGGAATCCGAACTCCGCCTAGAACCCTATCGCGCAAGAGGCTACCGGGGACAGGCAGATCTGGAGCCGCCCGGTAGATCTGCACCTACCGAGGCGCAGCTTTCAGATCGCAATCGGGGGACGGGGGAGCTGGGGTTCCGCTTACCTCGGCGAGGGACGGCGCCTTGGCTTCGGCGGCCATGGGCGAAGCAGTCCGGAAGCTTCTAGAAGTGGCGGCTGCGAGTGAGGCAGGAGGGGGACGACGGCTGTGAAGCGATAGAAAAGGGAGGGCAACGTGTGCACAGGGCGCAGCAGGCGTACAGCAGAACACGGCTTGAGTGGGCCGAGCTGTGAAATCAGGACGGCCTTATACCCAACTGACTGATGGTCTCTATGGGCCACCGGCCTGTAAAATGAGGACAAAAGTGTTGAATGGGCTAGAATCGGGATCTACGGCAACTATCTGAATGAAATTTTGTTCGTAATAAAATCATAATCAGATTTTTTAGATAGTAACCATCCTACTGTGGACAGTATTAAGGTCCGATTTTGTTAAGATAATTTCATTATTTGGGGAAATAAAGAGTTGGAACTGTGGTTTGGGTGATTTCTTTTTTCTACAAGAGTTTATATATTGGAGAAATACTAGAACTGGTGACCTGTGCTAGTGTTTGGTTGGACGAACGGAATGGTTTATGTTGTCACCGTCCCCGTCCATCGCCATCTACCGACATCGTCCAGATACTAATCAAAGAAAAGAGGTATTATTATTGCTGCGCCAGTGCCACTCGTGTAAAACATGGATCGAACTGACGGTGGAGCTCTCTTGTCGACTACAGAGAAGAGCGGCAATACAATATGTAGACGGTGACGCCTCTCCGACGCTGTTTACGTATGGCCGGAAATAAGGCACGAATCTCTGTGGCCGACGACGACGAGAGAGCTTTGTTGGGGTTGTCCACCGGCAGCAGGAGCAGGCAGGCGCTCGCGGTCGCCGGTAGTTGCCCCTCAAGGAGCACGCAGAAACCTCAGCTTTGCCGCGCCCAAAACAGAGCCAACCTGGGAACGCACGCGGATAGCGATCGCCACGAGGAATGAAAGTGAAATCGATGGGAAGCTCGTGTCGGTTTTCACGCGCGGTATGATCGGCGCGCGGCAAACCGTCCTGACCGAGGCGCGCTGGCTCGTGGAGCGCAGACAAGCCCGTGAAACGAAACCCATCTCGGCCAGTGAACGGGCGGCCGGGCTCACACCGTCCGCGGCGGGGCTTGCCGGAGCGCTAGGCACGGCCTAACCCCTAGTACTACAGCGATGTTTGTGCGTGTGAACGGAGGCACATCCTGTCCGGCGAAAGCTAGTTCAGCTAGAGCGGTTCATTATGTGGGGACCGCGCGCGAGGTCATCCCATTTACTCCCGTACGTATGCGGTACACACATATCCTACCATACCAACGGTCTACGTGTCCCGTGCCACTGCCACACAACTGCATTGATCCTCCGACGAGGGAAAGTGGCGCTGCTTTCTTGCTTACGGATCGATGCCGGGCGGCACGATCCTGTCCCCGTGCTTCATTTTTCCCCCGTCCTTGGTGACCAGGTGCCCAGGGGGTTACGTACATATTGTAGCGTGGCTCTGTGTTATCGACACTGATTTTTCCGGCATCACTTGGTGGCGCTCGCCGAATTTTAAGTGACTTTTGATGCAATCTAAACTCTAAAGGATGCTTCCACGCGAGCGAGAACTTGTCGTGCCTGCTTCCTTTGCACCCATTGATTGTTTTATGTATGCGTGCAACTGGCTGGTATGATGAAGTATGGCCCATGACTTAGGCAATCTCCCTACCATCTATTACTCCCTCCGTCCTAAAATATAATGATTTATTGACTTTCAGACATTTCATTTGACTCATTCGTCTTATTCAAAATATTTGTGTAAATGAAAGAAATAAAGAAGTCATACATAAAATATATCTTAGAATAAATTAAATTATAACGAAATAAATAGATTTTATAAAAAATTTTAAATAAGACGAATGGTCAAACGTGATCTCCGAAAGTCAACAAGTGCTTACATTTTTGGACGGAGGAAGTACTACATGACTTTAGTTCCACGAATAAGAGGTTAGACACACAGCGGTTGGGGAAAACGAGCATTTTGGCCAACATCCAGGGATGGAAACTAGAAGAAATCATATTCCTTTTGAGAATTAGGATGTACTCTCTCTTGATTCTAAAATGGATGTTGTTGTTGACTTTATTATTATTAGTTTATCACTAAAGAAAATTTAAAATAGAACTCACAAATTTATATATTTGAACTAATACTTTGAATAAGATGAATTGTCCAACATAAATTAAAAAGTTAACAATAATCTCACAAGACACATTATTTCTGTGATATAATGCAATCACATTTCTCTCTTCAAAGTAAAATTGCCTAAGTTTAAATAAATCTGTTGGAAACGGAGACCATGTCACGACTTCGAACGGATAGAAACCTTTCGAAAGGCTTCGTGCAGTGTAGCGCGTGAGGCCGCTTCGATGGGAGTTTTGTAGGCAATAAATAAAATGTTATGTAGTCATTTTTGGCGATGTGATAGTGTATAAATGAGAAGAGAGATGAAATACGTTTTATAAGGCTACTCACAATGTGAGTTTCATTTTCAATAAATGAGCTGCCATATAAGCAATTTTGTCGATGTGGTAGGAAATTAATAAGGAGAGAGAAGAAAAGGGTTTCATCTAGATAAAACCATCTCTACACTATTTCCAAGATATTTATCTCTTGCATATGTTATCTAGGAAACAACAAAATGAAACTATACATTGCATGAAGTATTTCATTCACCTTTGTTGCTTATGTGGCACCTTGGAAACAATGAAATGAAACTCCTCATTCGGAGTAGCCTAAGGATGAAACTCTGTATACATAATTACCTAAACAGACTTGTGTCTTGCATGTAACCTAAACAACAATAGATAAAACTATATATTGAGAGATGAATGTTTCATCTAGTTACAAACATTTTTTAGATAACGTGTCACTCTAGATAACTGTGTCAATAAAACTTTTATTGAGACTGGACTAACTGAAACCAATTCCCCCTTACCGTGCACGTCGACGTGGTGTGGCCCGCCATCCATAAACGACCTTTTGTGGATACACGAGGCCCCTTGCAATCTGCAGAAAGAGCCACCGTTTCCTTTCCCCACACAACTGAGTGGAGCGCTCGACTCTTTTCGTTTTGCTGTGCTCATGGTCTCGTGTGGCGACGAACGGTCAATATCCTCATCCCACATTCTTTTTGCGATCCTCGGTGCCTGTCGACGTGTCAAAGATTGCGAGGAGGGACGCACGCCGGTTCCGGTGATGAGATCGCAGTCGCACAGAACAGGCAGTCATCGCGTCGAAAAGAAGAAAAGGAGAAAAAAATGCTAGCGCGGCTAGGGCGAGCGGGTCTCGAGCGGCGCCTCCCCTACCTGGCTGTGGCTGATGAGAAGTGAGAGCGGTAGGCGGTAAACCCCTGACGGTACCCGCGGCGACACATGGCGGAGCTACGTCACTTTTCTCCTCCTTCTTGCTCAAAACTCCCCACCTCCCTCCCTCCCTTCCCCCACCTCGCCACGAGGGCCCATCCATCTCTGCCCCCTGTTTAGCTCCATCGTGCTGCCGCTTCCCCTGTTCCTTCTCCCTGGATCGATCAACTCCCGCGATCGAGGGGCTCATCAACGACTCAAGAGAGGAGAAGAGGCCACACCCAGGGCCAGGGGATGGAGCGTTACGAGGTGATCCGGGACCTCGGGTCCGGGAACTTCGGGGTGGCCAAGCTGGTGCGCGACGTCGGCACCAAGGACCTCTACGCCGTCAAGTTCATCGAGAGGGGGTACAAGGTACTTCCGGTTCTCTTGTTTTACACCAAAAGCAAAAGATCTGATTTTCTTCTCCCTGCTTGGAGGCGCTGGTTAGTAGTCGGTGCTTGGTCGATCACTCACTCGCTGCACTGCACTTGTTTATTAATCGGTGCGTACAAGGAAAGGAGCTGTTTGCTACACATGTTTGCACAGTCCGCCGTCGGAGCTGTTGGCTCTGCTTCCTCCGATCGGGCGTCCCTCCAAAATGTTGGTGTGGGGTTCAGTTTGGTTTGGTGCGCCGCAAGCCCTGAAATTTCACGTCCCCCTCCAGGATCTGCCGGCTGAATTTTGGAGGTTTCTTCACGTCGATTCAGTCACTTCGTCCCACTATATCGTCACAATTTGCGATTGGATTATGCTTCTTTTTTCCTCTCTCTCTCCCTATATCTGTCTCCGGCAAGTTTATGTCCCGGTAGTTCTCCATGGAATAGGAGCCTTTCTATCAGCGGAACTGCGGCTGCTGTGTTGGTCAATTCTATCTTGTCTTACTGGGAGTCTCCTAGATTTTTTCCTCGCGTGATTAAAATAATGAACACTCTTGCGTACGGCATTTGCTATGAGAGGAAGCGGAAGCTACCAGAACCGAACTAGTATACACATACTTAATGCCAGCTACATTAGGTCCTCCACAAATGCTCAAATGATTACCTTGACGCAACCATCAGATGTGGTTTGATAAAGTATAATAATCTTTCTATAGACGTTTCTAGCATAAGCATTAGCTGTTCTTTTCTTCTTTTTTTTTTTTTTTTTGAGGAAAGGCGTTAGCTATTCATGCTTGCACGTGAGCTGGAAAATCTTTTAGTTGGGCTCATTCATTGATCCTACCGTTATAGCGTGTCAAAAAAATACATACAGCCTCCATTCCTCCTCTCATTTTTGCGAGGCCCTGTCCGTTATCACTTATGATTGAGTATCGGTGTTCCATTTGGATTTCTCTTTCATTGTTGGGTCGAGGCCGGAATGATTTTTCCATTATCCAAAAATTACGCTGTACTTCCTGCAGAATATTCCTCATTTTTTCCCTTTACAGAGGACCCTGTGTATTGAGGCTTTTGCATGTCCAGTGCAATCAACTAATTCCACACGTTTCTTACTGTTTCTTAGATTGACGAACATGTTCAGAGGGAGATTATGAACCACCGGTCACTGAAGCATCCGAATATAATAAGATTCAAGGAGGTAATTTCTCTGACCTCAAGGAAAAGAAATTCATGGTATGGATTCAAACAAAACATAAAACAATTTTTCCTTGTATATGGAGGCGTGCCAGGCCTTTAACCAAAACATAATAGAAAATTGATTCTTATGGTTGTTAGTTGAGCCCGGTATAGCTAGAATACAAAGGATCCCTTTAGTACAGCTTCACTAACAGCTTTAACTTTCGATTATAGGTCAAGCTGTATCAAAGAGCAAGTTGGAAGAAGTACTTTTGGGCATAAGCTGTTATAAGCTATTTTTATTTTTGTACTAGGATGGTGAAGTTGGAAATAGCAGCTTTTCACAGCTCACACTCACAACTTTGTTTCTGAATAGACAAGATAAACTGTTTTACCAAACAATTTAACTGCATAAGCTGAAATAAGCCGGATAAACTGTTTTGACCCATAATCTAGAGCTGAAGTTGTTTTTTCTATGAGCTGAAGCTCTACTAAAAGGAACCAAAATCAGACATCCTTTCGTAATTGTCAATATGCAATTCTATCTTCTCTCTTCTACGAGGACCTGTTCCAGATAGAAAGCGACAGTTATCTGTGTTTTGTTTTACCCAGTAGGACAACTAATGGAATAGTTACAGGTTTCAGAGGGCTCTTCTGATGGTGACTCCTGGCTTCCTGTTCCACAACTGTCACTTTAGTGTGTGCTCGTGTGGTTGAAAAGTCAACAGGTTGATAGGCCAGTCGCGTACAGTTATTAATGATTATGCGAGCGACTAGAGTTTGGTTTATCCCTTGAGGCGTTCTTCAAAAACAATAAGATTATGGGGCATTTCCGGCAAGTAATTCGGCTAGGCACAAAGTAATATTCGACAGGCTTACCGGATCTACTCCTGCTGCGTCTTTGTAGGGTTTGTAGGTCTCATTTTCCCGTTTTATTTTCTAGCATGACTACTCACTCCTGACTTCCTGCTAGAAGTTTCCTAGGGGCACATGAAAGTTACTGTTCCAACTTTGATAGGATAGATAGACATATATTGTACTACATCCCTTCCTTTATATAAGCATTCTTTCCTTTTTTGGACATCATCTTAATCATGTGTCTTATTCAAAAAAATTTATAGAAATAGAAAAATAAGTGAGTCGTACTTGAAATCTATACCATGATAAAATAAATTATATAAAAGTAAATAATAATTTCACAGATTTTTTGAATAAGACGAATGGTCAAACATGATTTTCAAAAGTCAAAAAATACTTACATATAGGAATAGAGGGAGTAGGTCTTACAAGAGTTTTTTTTTCAAACTAGAGCACATACTTCTATTTAAAAGATAATAGAATCATGTACAGACCAGTTAGACTTATCTCTATCTGATATTTCTCTTTATTAACTAATTGTTGAGGTTAAGCCTTCAAAATCATTTCTGGGTTACAAAATTAAAGTAGTACTTAAGTTTTTCAGGTCGTGCTAACTCCCACACATTTGGCCATAGTTATGGAATATGCTGCCGGTGGTGAGCTATTCGAAAGGATTTGCAACGCGGGAGATTTAGTGAGGATGAGGTAAAGAGTGTTTCACATATTTCTGTAGTTTAGTTGTGAGGGCTTATGTAATTATATTAACTGTTTACTCCTTACTCTCAACAGGCAAGATTCTTCTTTCAACAACTGATTTCGGGAGTGAGCTATTGCCATTCAATGGTACGAATTCTTCCGAGTTCACTTGCGTACGTAACGACTTACCACAAGAAAATACTTACTCAATAACATCTACATTCCCATTCCCCACAGCAAGTGTGCCACCGAGATTTGAAGCTAGAAAATACCCTTTTGGATGGAAGCATTGCTCCAAGGCTTAAGATTTGTGATTTTGGCTACTCCAAGGTACACCTGTGCAGATTTTCAAACTTCCACTATGAAAATGTTGTTACCTGAATCATTACTCATTTGCAGTCTTCTGTGCTGCACTCTCAACCAAAATCAACTGTTGGCACACCTGCATACATTGCTCCGGAGGTCCTCTCTAGGAAAGAATATGATGGAAAGGTAATGTCTGTTTTTGTAATCGTGCAACTTCAGTCATCTGAGTACTGTCTAGTGCAACTGAAGCCTTCAAAAACCACCACATCCAAATTTTAGGTTGCTGATGTATGGTCATGCGGAGTAACACTATATGTGATGCTTGTTGGTGCATATCCTTTTGAGGACCCTGATGATCCAAGGAACTTCCGCAAGACAATCACTGTTAGTACACCAATTCTCTACCTTCATGATACAGTGACAAAAAGAAACACTCCACTGATAATTTGAACAACCATGTGGCATTTATTGGTGTCTTTCGCAGAGGATACTGAGTGTGCAGTACTCAATTCCAGACTACGTTCGAGTTTCAATGGAATGCAGACATCTTCTGTCCCGGATATTTGTTGGTAATCCTGAGCAGGTTGTTCTTCTCTTGACATTGTTCATCCTGGAAATGCCAAGCCACGTCAATTTTCCAGCAGTGCCATACTCATCTTTTGCTTCATGCAGCGAATCAGCATTCCAGAGATTAAGAACCACCCATGGTTCCTGAAAAATCTGCCCATCGAAATGACTGATGAGTACCAGGAGAAGATGAAGTTGGCGGACATGAACACCCCGGAGCAAAGTATGGAGGAGGTCATGGCGATCATCCAGGAGGCGCGGAAACCAGGGGACGCCCTGAAGCTTGCTGGGCAGGTGCCCTGCCCCCTAGGGAGCATGGATCTTGATGACACTGATTTGGACGACATTGATGACATTGACATAGATAATAGCGGGGACTTTGTTTGCGCAATATGAGCAACACGCCGTCCGAACTCCAAATTAATGCAGCGAGCTTCCTTGGTTTGTGTAGATGCTGGAGTATATCACACTTTGCTTTGCTTCTGGTGGATCACATATTCTCTGTTACCGAGAAATTGGCATTGCTGTGAATAACATATATACGACCTGAAGTTCTATATTCCGGTATTTATAGCAGAAAATCCCTTGTGTCTTAGTACTGTATCAATTTTCATTCAAACTATATGTTGCAATCAGCTACTCTGTGAATCCCTTCTTGCAAAATTATGCCTACAGCATTTAACTAACTGAGGCGATGTTTAACATGTTCCAAGCTTCAGACCTGACTAATCATCAGCAAATCCTTCTACTGTTTAAAATCGTCCATTCATGCTTCCTTCTTTCCTTCTGTTTTACCTCTTAAAATGTCAGCTCTGAATATCTGTGCAATAGCAAAACTTAATAAAGACTAAATTTCAGAAACTTACAACTATTTGCACTGTTGTAACACAAAACTACAACTTTTTAAGCCTATTTCAGAAAACTACAACTATTTTAACTTTGGGTATCAAGAAACTACAACTTTTTGTGATACATTGTGGATGACAAGTGGGACCAACCCATGTAACACTTATGTCATTCACATGTGGGACCATCTCACAAAAGTTGTAGGTTATTGATACATAAGGCTAAAATAGTTGTAGTTTTGTGAAATGAACAACAAAAGTTGTAGTTTTGTGTTACTAGAGCACAAATAGTTGTAGGTTTGTGAAATTTACTCAAACTTAAAATGAGCAATTATAGCTTGCTCACTGGAACTGTATTCTTTTGTACTAAGTTGTATAGAATTAGATTCAAAAAGAAAAGTTGACATTAATCTTCTAGAACTTGATGCATTTTTGGTATATAGTCTGAAAAACAAGGAGGAGCGGCCAAATTAAAAAGGAAGCTCTTCAAGGCTTTGCCGTTAATTCAAACAATACTAAACATGATACTAGCAAAATACCGCAACGTTTCTACGAGCTTTAAAATCAAAATTTACAAACCATATATTTGTTCAATATAGTACAATATTGGTTACATAGGTTTGCACTAATTCTGAAACTATTGGCACCTGGCTAAAAAACGACCTATAAGAGACCAATATGCCATTTATTATCGTTGTACAATGAAATATATCCAACTCTCAGAAGGACACTTTCAGTTCAGGTTCAATGCTTAGATAGTGTCTGCTTAGAGCAAAACAGCCAAGTACTTGTTATTTCCGAATAAAGATGAAGATGGTGAATTATCAACTGTTTGTAAATTCCAGAATAAGAGGGGAAAACCAATTTCTTTATATAAGGAGAACGCATTGAACTAACACATAAGTATACTCAAGATCAAAACAAAATAAGGCTCTCAATAGCACAAACAAATTTCCTGTTGTCCCAGGATCCACACTTTATCATGTATGGAGGTAGAAAACCCAGCTTCATCTCCTCCCTACTTTCCTTCATCATTCCTATGAAACAGAAGTAGTATTAACTGTATGAGCGGAGTCAGTTTTATCAGGAAGGTCAGAGTGAGCTATAAGGGACAACATGCATGGTTGATGGCAACTATCCAGCTCTGATAAAGCACATGCAGCAAGTGTATTACAAACAATGCAAACAATACTTTTGAAGAAATTAGTTCACAGCCGATTGATCAAGAATGCTCCGACCAAAGTTCACCAATGAGGGGAGGGTTGCCTATTAGACTAGAAGACTCAGACATCTATATGAAAAAACAGTCTGCATAGTAATCACAAAATTACTTAACAGTTCTATGTAGTTTTAATCATATGAAGAAAACTAATTAGAATCACTTATGGATTAACATGTAGTAGAGTTTTTTTTTAGATGAAAGGCCCTTACAGATGTAGTAGAGTTTTAGCCATAAGAAAGAAACTTAATATCACAGACATAACACACGATAGGTTCCGCGAGTGCAATTTTTCCATTGCATGAAACAGTGGTATGCCAGACAGAATCTACACCAAGAATCAAGGCAAGAAGCAGTGGCCGTTGCTGCTGGTTTCCGTGAAATCTTGTGGATGCAACAGATCTTTTACCAAAGGACCAAGAAATCCACACAGTGAAATTAGGAAAGGAACCAAACTCTTTAAGGCTTTGCAGTTAATTCAAACAGGTATAACAAAACTAAACATGACAAGCTTTCTTTTAATTTCCCTAGTCCGCATAACACAAATAGAGTCAAACAGAAGAACCGGTTATCTGACTGGTATAACAAATTGCTCCATTATAATGTGCTATAAATTTACTTAATTAAATCAGCCATACCCAAGACACCTCAACTCAGTAACTCACAATGAAATGTTGTATCTGCACTGCAAATTGAAACGACAGAAAGCGAGTTATACCTCAAAATACCTGAACAATGGAGTCAGCAATCACACATTTTAGTTGCGAATCGACGCTGATCAAGCCAGAGAAGGGAACTGTAATAGGTGGCACACTAGCCCGTCCACGCCATCTCCAGCTGCGGCTAGCGTATTCTGATATTCTCTCTTCCTCGGATAAGCTATCTGACAACCAACCAATCCCCGGTGCGTTGAGCAGAGCCCGCTGCCGGTTAATTCCCTCGCCCCTTGGCCGCAGGAGAGCGCCGTAGCGACGGGTGGAAGCTGCGGTTTGGCCGACGAGCGGTGGACGTCGGTGGAGGTTAGGGCGTTGCCGGCGGCGAGTGGTGGGCGGGAGCTGGATTGGGGGTAGCGAAGAGCGGATTGGGGGCAGTGAGGCTAGGGCGGCGGAGGCGCTCTGGATAGGTTTTAGTTCTCTTGGAGAGGCGGTCGGGCGGGTGTGGGGAAGAACAGGATCCATGAGGAAGGACAGAGATGCTTCGTGGGGTTCGGTGGAAGGATCTCATCATCATTCAAACATTCTAGATCTGGGTGTAACTCTCATACTGGAAGGACCTGTTTACAGGAAGCCTTATCTAGAGGGATCCCAATGTAAAAGAGCATCTTTATCTTTATATATCTAAAACGCGTGGGTTTTCTTGCAAATAAGCCATGCCACGTCATCCAAAAAATGTCAGCCATTGGATCCGTCCACTGAGAAATATACAACGTTGGATCTGCATCTGAACGTTTTACTTCTAGACTCTTCAAGAAAACACTAATAAACTTCAGATTTTTCTCCTCCCATCAGTCCTCTGTCTACTTATATCTAGATCCTTCACAAACAATATTTTCGTTTTCAGGTCCTTCCACCACCTATTCACTGGAATATTCAGTTAGATCCTTCAAGAATCAGCATTTGGTCTCCAATCCTTCCGCCACTCACTGTATTTTTATCTCTACATACTTCATGAATTGTAATAATACTTTATTGGTCCTTTCACCACTAATTGAATTATAAAATAAAGGTCTGTAAAATTAAGAAGATGCAACATATAGTAAATTACATAGTTTCTTAGTCCTCTCACCACTGATTTACATTATAATGCAACTTTTAATGTTGTCTTAAAAACACAAAAAATCATATGTGTAAAATAAAACATGCAGTAATATAAATTTGATTTATACAAAAACATATATGAAGAAAATACAAATATGAGTTCTGATTTGCACGTGGTAAACACACTTGCACACTTTACTAATGGTACGCTTGATAGTTGAAAAAATAAATAGAGTGAGTAAAAAACATCTTTTTTTTATAAATTTGAAATACAATGCATCTTTCTCTAGCAAACAATGATTAATAGTCAATTATTTGCTTTATTTCATAACTAAATAACAAAGTAATCCTATAGAGCCTTCAATTGTTTGATGTAATGTCATGATATAATGTTAGTTTTGCACTAACATTTCATTTTCATCTATCTACTACGATCCTTTCACATGTGCCCAACAAAATTGAATTAAATAAATGCACTTTATTTTTTTCTTCATAAGAACAAGACATAATTATGCATTATTTAGTTAGGTCTATATAATGTCTAACCATGCAGTAGTGAAACAAATGATTAGCAAAATGCATCATTTATTCTCTTTCGGTCATTTTTGCAATGATATTTATTGTGATATTTAAATCCAACTTTCACATTACATTTTCTTCCAATCACGTTTCTATTATAGATATAACATTTGATAATTATTTTATGTAAGTTTTTTTCTCTAAATATGTTAACTTCTTTACTCTTCTCATGTGAAACTTCTGAAAATATTTTAAGTTAGCCATGTTGAAATAGGGGGTCGAATAATACAATTACCTAAAAAAACTTCATAAATACTTAAAATTGGTCATCAAACAAATAGTTACAAGAAAAGCGCGGCAACGCCGTGCGAAAATTCTAGTCAATACTATATTACGGTTTATATTCTCTGAGTGATGATCCAACGGATGAAAAACTGGCCTGACTATTTTGCAAGGAAACCCGCGCGGTTTATAGAAAGTCGGAATACGTATGTTCGTAGGCGGTACGTAAGGTGTAGGGTATAAAAGTAAGGCGTATGAGGGGTGGAGTCCTCCCTCATCCCCTATCCGCATTCAGATCCATCTGAGCTGCCTGGAGATCTCGCCAACAGGTTAGTTTTCCTTCGCGCTTTCGTTTCACCATTTCCCCTTTCCTTTCGTTTCGTTCGGTTAGCTTCGCTGTGTGCAGGTCGCAGCCATGGCCACCTACGCCGCCACGCCCCTGCTGCTCTCGTCCGGGCCGCCGTCAGCCAGGACGACATTGGTGATCACGACCCCGCCGCCATCAGCCACGCCGGCATTGCTGCTCTCGACCTCGCCGCCATCAGCACGCGCGGTCGAGAGGAAGAAGCCGGGCCGCGCGTCCTGGAGCGCGAACTGGAACGCCGACAAGCTTCGCGCGTGCACCTCCGCCTGCGCGAGCGTTCCCGGGCGCGCTTCGCTGAGCGCGGACTGGAACAAGGACAAGAATGATGTCAAGGAGAAGAGGTCGCCCAGCGGAGCTGAGCATTTCGACAAGACTGCGAAGCTCTACCACGCTGGTCCGAGCTTCATGCAATCGCCGAACCCCAGCGAGCTGCCAATCCCCACCAGGTTCCTCAACCTGAAGCCATCATCCTCTGACTGAATCAAGCCTTGTTCCAGGCCGAGCTTCTTGGAGCAGCTAACCAATCGTCTTTGTAATCCATGGATATGTGTTTGCTGCTGGTATTAGTAAAGCAGGCATCCATATCATCATAACCTTAAGAATAATAAAGATTCTTAATTCATGTGACCATTCTTTGATTGCACCTACGGATCGAGTTCTTTGATTGCACCAAACTGTCTCTGTGTGCGAGCTTATTTCATGAGAATCTGCAATGCGTCCACGATGAAGGATTCACGAACAAATTAGTACGATCGATTGAGGCTCAAGTGTCCGGCTTGGAACAGGGGAATGAGGAACGACGCTAATGGAGTCGATCGAGTAGCGCGGCGATGTCTCGGCAAGGCGGTCCATCAACACCACACCACCGCCGGGGTAGCGGCCGGCGTGCTCTCCGAGGATGACGACGACAGCTTCACCAGCCTGCCTGCCACGTGTATCTGTAATGCAGATAGAGCTAAACACAAGAACTGGAACGTTTTGGCCACAACGACTTGCCAACTTGGCAACACACACAAGACACAAGAGAAGAATGGCTAGATGACGCGGGGCTTCTTCACGCCCTCCGGTTCTGGACGGCGCACACCCGGTGGCGCCCTGCCGTGCTTGCGAGGAGCCAGGTGCCGCGGCGCGCACAGCCCCAGCACCACGGTTCGTTCGACCTGCGGCGGCGGAGGCGGCGGCACCGGATCGCCGGACGGCGGCTGCCACGGCTCGAAGACGTCCTCGTCATCCTTGTTGCGGCTGTGGTAGTCTGCCTTGGCGTCCCTTAGCATGGCGTCGAAGAAGAGGGCCCGCGCGAGGTCCGTGTCCTCGTCGAACAGGGCCTCGCCCACAGCCTCACCGCCTCCGCCCTCGCCACGGCCGCCGAATGCCCGCCGTCTCCGGCGCCGTGTTGTTGGCGCCCGGGCGACGACGGCTTCGTGTCCATGGCTTCTCTTCTGTTCTACCTACTGATGCTATGCAGTCTGCACTGAGCTGAATCAGCACGATGGAGAGCCGAGGATTGCTGCGACTGCGAACGTGAGAGCCGGCCTTATTATATGGAGGCGGACGTGCAGCGGAAGCAACGCCTAGCTCGGAGTCGGAACCTCGGACGCATCTAGCTAGTTCGTTTCGGCCCTAACGGCCTCTGTGGCTTGTCCGCGTGATTTTCAGACACTTTTTTTGGGAGATTTTCAGAGAAATTATATTCGGATTTTACCAAACTTGAGAACATCTCAGGTGCTACTGTTCATACTAGACCCACAATCCGTTATTGTTCAAACGTTGATTTCTCTTTTTTTGCGTCTTGCACAATTACTTGTTGTAACTATGCTTTTACATAATGATAAAAGATAACACCCCCTATCTATACATATTTTTGTTACAATTTTCGCAAGTGTTATATAGTGTAAATTAACTGTGTGAGCACGAAACATTACTACGAGAACAGCACTATATCGGCGGTCTAAAAGGCACTGTAGCGACGGGTAAGCCCACCCGCCGCTACGCTTTCGCAGCTAAAAACATTTGACTATAGTGGCGTGCACGTTATAGGCCGCCGTTACAGATGTACATCATAACGGCGGATAATAATATCACCCGCCGGTACAAATAACAGGATCAAAATAAAAAAAAATGGATCGGGACCCCGGGAAGTGGCCGTCGCAGCTCGCCCGGGAGGTGGCCATTGCAGCTCGCCCTCGGCCGGATCCGACCGCCATCGGCCTTGCCCCGGCCAAAGGAGGGAGGAGTCCGCCCGAGCGCCGAAGGAGGGAGGAGGTGCTGCTCGCGGCCGCCACCAACCCGGCCGGGGAGGTGCCGCTCGCGGCCGCCGGATGTGGGGAGTCGCCACCCCGCGCGCCACCGAGAAGGAGGTGGCGGCGGATCCGCCGCCCTCCACGCGCCGCCGGGGAGGATGGGGTAGCCGAAGTGGAGGGTGCGGCGGCGGATCCATCCTGCATGTACGAGGAGAAGGTGGCAGCAGATCCGCCACCGGCCCTCCGCGTCGGATCCGGTGCCGCCGGGGAGGATGGGGCGGGGCGGCGCCCCTCGCGTCGGATCGTGGGGGCTGCGGGGAGGGGAGGTCGAGGACGACCATGAGGCGGGGCGGCGCCCCGCCGCGTCGAGGTCGAGGGTGGCGGCGGCGGCCGACGGGAGAGGGGAGGCGACGAAGTGGAGGGCGGCGGGGAGGGGAGGCCGAGGGCGAGGAGGGGCGGTGGCCGAGGTCGAGGGGCGGCGGTGGCGGCCGACGGGGAGGGGAGGCAGCAAAGTGGAGGGCGGCATGGAGGGATGGAAGAGATGAGGGAGATAGGGTTCGGGACATTCTTTTATATCGTGTGGAAGCAATGGTGGGTTGATGGGCCGGTTCATGGCCCAAATAGCGACGGTAGTAATATGGACCGTCGTTAAAAATGTGAGATGCACTGTAGCGGCGGATAATTTGGCCCGCGTCGCAATTGGGTTTCGGCCTATGTCGGTATAGGCATGTTTTGTGGTAGTGGAAGCACCTAACCCGGTGGGAGCACTAGACATGTTCTCAACCAAACTTGCCTATGTTAGCAAATCAGAAATCTCAACAGCTTGTTTTTTGCGAGGAATCACAAATCTCAAACTTGATCGAATTAAATATAGTCGGATTTTACCAAATTTGCTCTATTATTAATCTCGGGCCAAGTCTTTGAGAGGTTTCACGTCACCCCGGCAACGGCCCGGATCACCGCCCCGCCGTTCACCGTGAAGCAACAACACTGCCGCCCAGCTTGGCCGCACGCAACCGTTCCCGGGCACCTATGACCTCGAGCGCGAGAGCCTTGCCTGTCACGGTGGCGCCGGACCGGAGCAACAACCAGTCTTTTTTCTCTAAATTTCGACGCAACGACCAGACCAGACCATCTTGTTTCTTTGCTGCATGAATGACTTCATCAGTTAGTTGTATGTACTACACAAAAGATTGACCACCGCGATAGGCACGATGACGACGCACCGAATAAGATGGCGTGACGGCCCCGGCCAACGCAAATGTAGAACCGGTGAGACCAAGGTCCTGGGGCCGACGTGGCACCTGGTTACGTCACATTACACGGCATGACCATAGTCATTTGACGCACCACATAGCGTGGCGTGTGTGACAAAATAGATCTGAATCTGAAAATTTCATTATTGGTAGGTTATTATTAAAATACTGGATAAAAATATGAAATGCAACTAGACTTCCTAGTGGGTTTTGGTGATAAATGATAAAGAATTAAAACTTCTTATGTGCTTTTGAGTAAATGTGCAGGAAATCAAAGTGCAAACACCCACATCGTAAGCAAGTCAACCCCTCATACAAAAAGATGAAACAAAGACTCAAAAGCAAGAGCTAAAAGAATAGATTCATAGTTTTTTGAGTATAGGTATGGCCAAACTATCAAGGGGTGAAACGATCTTACATGCATGAAAAATATGCTCTAGGAACCTACAAAAGCTTGGAAACCAAAATTACCAAAAAAAGAGCCAAGTCCAAAAACCAACTTAACCCAGCTCTTACGGAAGGAACGGAAGTTCCATCAATTCCAAGAACTTTCGACGGAAATTCCGTCCCCAACGGAACTTCCGTCCCGACGTTTAAGACTAGGCTATTCGTCCCGGACGGAAGTTCCGTCAATTCCGGAGAGTTTGGGACGGAAGTTCCAACCTGAACGGAACTTTCGTTCGATGATCCGCATGCCTTTTTGGAGGGGGTGACGAAAGTTCCATCACTAACGGAACACGAACTTGACCTACCAACAACTCTTTGTGACCCACTCCTATAAAAAGCCTACCCCATTTCGTGTGGAAGTTTGCTTGGTGCTTTTGAACTCTCCCATCGCACTCAAGCTTTCTCTCTCACTTCTCTCCACTCCCCTTGAGATCCAAGCAAGGTTTACATTCCCGTTTCTCCAGGTAATCCCGGTCGAGACCGGACGTCGGTTTCGCGGAAACCGGTAATCCCGGTCCGGAATCCGGACGAACTCCGTTTTGGCAGTCCAAACGGGATGGACCGGGATCCCGACCGGGATTACCAGGATTCCGGACGGGATTACCGGGATCCCGGTGATTGATTTGTAAAATCCGAGAAGAGGTTAAAACATGAAAAAAGGCGTGGAATTAATCTAAAAAATTGGCATAACAGTTCCATAATATTTCTACTCATATTCATGACACATAAAACATTCATCCATCACAAATGCATGATAATGACATAAAACATACATCCATCACACATAGTTAAATTACAAGTCCCTAAATGAAGTCCACTTTTAATACTTCGATGACAAATACAAACTATGATACATAAACATGAACTCAATACCGGATAAGGTTTTTTTTTATTTCTTTCTTAACTTGTATCTTACTTCATTTTTCTCATAAGTCAAACATCATCATTTTTATGATTGGATTTCACCATAAATCATGATTTTTCATCTAGTTTTTTTCTTATTTTCATATCAAATTCTTTTAAATTTTCAAAAAAATCAAAATTCAAATCCGGGATCCGGTCTCCGGTGAAACCGGCCCGGACCGGGATCTCCGGAAACCGCGAAACCGGTCGGAAACCGGTCGGGATTTCAATCCCTGGATCCAAGGCCACTTGTGAAACTCCCCATCTTGAATCCAAACTTGAGAGCATTGTCTCAACCTAGAGCACATCTTCCCCTTGCAAACAATCTTGATTTCACTTGTTACTCTTGGAGATTTGTTCTCCTAAATTGGCTAGGTGTCAACCCTAGAGCTCCCAAATTTATGGTGAGCCTTGGGGAGTTTGTGAAAGTTGTGATTCGACTCCGAAAAGAAAGGAATCAAGAAGAAGAAGAAAACTAGGTTTGATCTTGGTGGTCACTTGGGAAGGATTAGGGTTGAGAAAGACCCGACTCTTTGTAAGCTCTTCAAGTAGAGACATAGGAACCTCTTTATGAGAGGTACGAACTTCGATGAAAAATCTCCGTGTCTCTTTGTGCTTTGTTGCTTTTTCTTGTCCTCTTTATTTATATTTGCCCGATCTACTTGTGTGTGTATTGTCTATCAAATTCCTTCAGGTACAACATTTCTCGGAGGTAAGGAAGGTTTCCAAAGTGGAATCGTGGGATTCCTCTTTCTCTCATGTTTCCATAGTTTTCATCCTCGAGCCCTGACGGAAGTTGCGTCACCAACGGAAGTTCCGTCCTGGACTGTTTTGATTTGTTTGTTTCGTGTTGTAATTTTCGGGAATTAAGTTGCCTATTCACCTTTCTTCTAGGCAACTTTCAAAAAGGCTAAAATAAAAAACCCAACGAAAGAACCGTGCTTCACGAGAAGTGGAAGAGAGGAGGGCGGCATGGCCTGAGCATGAATATGCCTCTTCCGTTTAGTTTTGGGTCGGCACAATACCAAACTTTTATGAAATTGTACCATGCCGACCCACGTGCCTGGTTGGTGGCCCACGGCATGACAAAAAAAACAGGTGTGCGAGACCGTGCGTTAGGCATGACAGGTCCGTTGAGGAGGCATCGACGACCTTCGCGCGGCACGACGAAGGAGGACGCAGTGACAGTTGCCTCCGCAGGGTGAGGGGATGGAAGCGGTTGTGATGGCACCCGTCGAGCACCGTGCAGATGAAGGAGGCAGCGTAGGTGGCCTCCGAGCGGCGCGGGGAATGGAGCCGACAGCCTCCGCGTGGCGTGAGGATAGACGCAGCACCTCTGCGTAGCGTGATGTTGGAGGAGGCGTGAGGACGAAGGACTGAAGGAGGCGGCGTTGGGGGGTGGGAGGGGTGCTTTAGCGGCGATAGCACGCTGGGACTCAGAAGATCTCCTGTGCGGACGAGGTGTGTTGGCGGCATCGTAGGCTTACGTGTGTTGACACGAATTGTCAGACGCTACCCGACCACCGTACGCGTACGCTGAATTGATGGGCTATACTGTTAGCGTTTACTGGTGGGCCACCTTATGCTGCCTCGTCGAGCTATATTTGAATGGGCTATGCGTGCTAGGTAGCTTAACGGACTGTGCTTCAACGGGCTAAGGGATAATTCAGTCGTGCCCGTACCACCCATCGGGCCGCGACCTCAGCCCAAACACGGCACGAGGCCCCTGTACCATGTCGACCCAGGCACGATTGCTACTCATTCAGGGGGCGATTGGGCTGGCACGATGGAAAGAGCAGTGTCCGGATGCTCTGGTGATTGAGGCACTAGCGTGCAAGGTTGGACTGGAGTTGGCTAGAGACCATGGTGTGCATCGAGTCGTCTTGGAGACAGATTGCCAAGAGCTAGTAAATATATGGCCAATGCAAGACTCGCAACGATCAATGATTTCAGCCTCTCGAGAGGATGGATGTATGAGTTGAGTGTTTGTTTTCAAGAGTTTTCTTTTCCGTTTGTGAGTAGCGGATTTAATCTAGTAGCTCATGAGCTAGCAAAATCTGTGTCTAGAGTGTGTGTTTCGAATGAGTGGCACTCTGATTACCTGAGTTGCAAGACATGTATTGGCTAATTGTAATCATATTTATGAGCAATGAAATCCTCGCTTGGTTGCAAAAAAAGGACGATTGGGCTCACAAACATGCCTTGTCACACGTTAGAGGGTCGATGAGGATACTATACATGCATGCTCTGCCGAGCCAAAAATTCCGTGCTTCAGCGGCCTGTTTGGCCAATTGTGAGTAGCGGATTTAATCTAGTAGCTCATGAGCTAGCAAAATCTGTGTCTAGAGTGTGTGTTTCGGATGAGTGGCACTCTGATTACCTGAGTTGCGAGACATGTATTGGCTGATTGTAATCATATTTATGAGCAATGAAATCCTCGCTTGGTTGCAAAAAAAAGGACGATTGGGCTCACAAACATGCCTTGTCACACGTTAGAGGGTCGATGAGGATACTATACATGCATGCCTGTTTGGCCAACTCAGAAGTAAGAGCAGGGCAAAAAATTCCGTGCTTCAGCGGCCTGTTTGGCCAACTCAGAAGTTATCACGGCCACGTGACGACAATGTTTCGAGGGAAATAGTTTCCGCAATCAATAACAGCCCAAGTTGGAACTGGAATGGGATTGTTCTATCTGCGGGCCGGCCCATGAAACGGCTTTATCCTTTGTTTTTTTTTTTTTGAATCACGAAACGGCTTTGTCTGTGAAGGTCAACGAAGAGTCTAGCTGCTGCACCACCTGAAAATTAGTCCAGGCGTCTAGCAATCCATTTTGTAATCATGACGCATCAGGACATCATTCTCAACTAGATGACAGAAGCTGACCATTTCATAGATGTCACAAGTTTTAATTGCCCTGGACTCAGCCCAAGAGAACATACTCATCGAGATTTCAGTGGTAGCACCTTCCTTGAAATCTGATACTTCAAGTTCAAGCTGTCTTTTTTCAGGATATATGAAAGAACTTGAGTCCGGACACATTTAACACGAACCATCAATCAGGTCCTCATTGCTGGTGACTTAATTCATTCCTCTACCATGCTTGATCATCTTCACCAAGGCACTGCTCTAGCAACATTTTGCAAGCCAGCTTTTCAGGCGCCCCTCTTGTCTTTAGTTGTTCTGAAGATTATGACTGCTATCTTGAGGAATCCCATAATCCTCGCAAATAAGTAGTAGAAAAAACAACAGCTTGTCAGAATACAGACAGACATTGCCTTCGCCACAGTTTGTAGTTGAGACAATTCAAAATCAATCACAGCAAAGATCAAGTATAACAATTGTGATAACTGCCAGATAAGTACCACTTCCATCCCACTAGCAAGTAACAATAGGAACTCAGAATAGAGCAGACAATAATACTACTAATACATTCATCGCTGTTAGCATAATAAAATTCAGTGCATTACGATACTAATTAACCATACTAACCGTGATGCTGGACTGCCAACAACCTAGGCAAATCAAAAGCATTCACAGAACTGATGACAGACCAGTTAAAACTATTTCCAATGATGCCTCAGGATCATAGTAACCCAAAGAGTACCCAAATTGTGACCTGGTGACAGCTACACAAAGAACTTCATTACACAGCTCACTCAAGGCATGTTGATCAAAGTCTAAGTCTGAAAATAATAAGTCAAGAATACAGCTGTGCATGCTCGATAGTAGTCAATTCTGTAAAAAAGCATGCAGAAGGAAAGAGGGACTAGTAGACCTGAAATCAATGGCCCAGCAGTCTCTCCATCACCCCTGAATGTTCTTTTACTCGCACTTGAGAAGGTCGTGGATTCACTCAACACGCCGCTTCACGGCAAGCATCTTTCCAACACTGAAGCAGAACTAAGGAATAATGTCATATGCGGGTCACAGCAAGTACAATAAAGTTGTGACATGGAGTTAAAAGGTTAACAATTCCTGAAATATCGGTAAAAAAACTTTTTTTTTTTGCGAATGGGAACAGTAAACTAAGCAGTATTGCCTGAATAAAGACACGAATAATGCATCCTTAGTATTTGAAAGCAACTGTTAAAGGCCAAATATCTCAGCGAGGTCCATATAGAAATAAAAGTTTGCCCCAACATGAAAAAAAAACATGATTTCTAAGCAGATTACTTCACTGGTGTATAATCCAACGACCAAAAAACCCAGAACCAAAGTCCCAATCTAATCGGTCGATTTCCATGGTAATAAGATGACTTAGATTCAGTAATGAGCAGAGTAGTGGACGTTTAAAATCCAATTCTAACACGCGAATCAACCACCAGAAGGCATGGCCTAAGAAACCATAAGATTTTTGCCTTCGTCTTTTCAACGGATTCGGGAAAAAGGAAACAAGCCGACGTACAAATAATCAAAAAAAAAGAGAACAAGTCTAACGTAAATACGTAATGTCCAGGGGAAGATGACCTACAGATGGCGGCAGCTGTGTTACCTAATTCATTTGACAACAAACACAAGAGCAATCCAACCACAACACGCAGATCAGTGATCAAACACCCACAGAATTAAAAGAGCCCACATCTGTTAATGAATTCAAGCTGCCAGAGAAGGAAGGGAAAGTAGAACAAAAGAACCGTACTTCACAAGGAGTCGAAGAGAGGACATATAAAAGCCACATGATGACAATGTTTCGGACCTCCGGAGAATAGCTTTCAGCCACGCCATCGCGGACGGCCCGGACGCGGCACAGTTCATGACCGCGGTTGGCCACCTCGCGATGGCGATGGAAACTACCAGGATTGGACACTCGCAATAATCTCAGGGATGTGATTGATATTTTCACATTGCTGATAGTTTTCACTGATACATCATTTTGAGAGAGAGTGCACTTGCATCCACAACCTGTAATCAAGATAAGGGTCTCAGACATCTATATGAAACAGTCTACATAGTAATCACAAAATTACTTAACAATTCTATGTAGTTTTAATCATGTGAAGAAAACTAATTAGAATCACTTATGGATTAACATGTAGTAGAGTTTTAGCCAAAAGAAAGAAACTTAATATCACAGGCATAACAGACGATAGGTTCCACGAGTGCAATTTTTCCATTGCATCAAAACAGTGGTATGCCAGACAGAATCTACACCACGAACCAAGGCAAGAAGCAGTGGCCGCTGCTGATGGTTTCTGTGAAATCTTGTGGACGCAGCAGATCTTTTACCAAAGGACCAAGAAATCCACACAAAAAACTTCTTTTCTCCACAATCCCAGTCAGATTACCTCCCGCAGGCAGAAGCAACATGATTTCTGTTTCTCCCTCTTAAACTGTCAGCTCTGAATATCTGCGAAATAGAAAAACTTAAAACGAGCAATTGTAGCTTGCTCACTCAAACTGTATTATTTTGTACTAAGTTGTATAGCGTTGTGACATTAATGTTCTACTAGTACTTGATGCAGTTTGGTACAGAGTTTGAAAAACAAGGACGGGTGGCCAAATTAGAAACCAGCTCTTTAAGGGCTTTGCAGTTAATTGAAAGAAAACTAAACATAACGCAAATAGAGCCAAACAGAAGAACCGGTTATCTGGTTGGTATGGTCTGAATGCTCCATAATTTGGTATAAATTTACTTAATTAAATCAGACATACCCAAGACACGTCAACTCACAATCGAATGTCGTATCTGCACTGCAAATTGAAACAGCAGAAAGCGAATTACACCTCAAAACACCTGAACAATGGAGTCAGCAATCACACATTTCAGTTGTGAATCGACGCTGATCAAGCCAGAGAAGGGAACTGTAATAGGTGCCACACTCGCCCGTCCACACCGTCCCCAGCTGCGGCTAGCGTATTCTGATATTCTCTCTTCCTCAGATAAGCTATCTGACAACCAACCAATCCCCGGTGCGTTGAGCAGAGCTCGCAGCCCGTTAATTCCCGCGCGGCTTGGCCGCAGGAGAGCGCCATACCTGCGGGTGGAACCTGCGATTTGGCCGGCGGCGAGCGGTGGGCGGGAGCTGGATTGGGGGCAGTGAGGCTAGGGCAGTGGAGGCGCGGATCATCGATGAAGTGGCGGAGGGAGAGGATCGGGTGCAGCGGCGCCGGCGAGGGAGCTCAAGCGGGCGGTCCGGCGAGGGAGTTGGTGCCACGAGCGGGCGGCGCCGGAGAGGGAGTTGGAGCGGGCGGCGCCGGCGAGTGGGTCCCACGAGGGGGCGTTACCGACCTACTCCACCGCTAGCTGGCCGCCCGGGCGTGTCGGTTCGTCATACAGAAATACAATCGGAATACGTATGCGCGTAGGCGGTACGCAAGGTTAGGGTATAAAAGTAAGGCGTACGAGGGGCAGAGTCCTCCCCTCCTCTTCGGCTCTTCGCATTCAGATCGATCCGAGCCTGAGATCTCGCCAACGGGTTAGTTTTCCTTCGCGCTCTCGTTTCTCCCTTTCCTTTCGTTTCGTTTGCTTTGCTGTGCGCAGGTCGCAGCCATGGCCGCCGCCACGCCCTGCTGCTGCCGTCCCGGCCGTCGTCAGCCTGCGCCGCCACGCTCCTGCTCCTCCCCGACCCGTCTCCGACAGCCCGCGCCGCCACGACCAGGACGCTGCTGCTCCCGACCCCGCCGCCATCAGCCACGACGACATTGGTGATCGCGACCTCGCCGCCTTCAGTCCACGCCGCCACGACGACCCCGCCGCCATCAGCCACGACGACCTCGCCGCCTTCAGCCCACGCCGCCACGACGACCCCGCCGCCATCAGCCACGACGACCTCGCCGCCATCAGCCCACGCCGCCACGACGATCCCGCCGCCATCAGCACGCGCGCTCGAGAGGAAGCCGGGCCGCGCGTCCTCGAGCGCGAACTGGAACGCCGACAAGCTTCGCGCGCGCACCTCCGCGAGCGTCCCCGGGCGTGCTTCGCTGAGCGCGGACTGGAACAAGGACAAGAAGGATGTCAAGGAGCTGAGCAGGGTGGATCGGAAGAGGTCACCCAGCGGAGCACCCCGGATGAGCGTTTCGAGAAGAGGGCCAAGCTCTACTACGCTGGTCCGGGCTTCATCCAGTCGCCGGACCCCAGCGAGCTGCCCATCCCCAGGTTCCTCAACCTCAAGGCACCATCCTCTGACTGAATCAAGCCTTGTTCCAGACCGAGCTTCTTGGAGTAAACTTACCCCCATCGTCTTTGTAATGCAATGGCGATGAAGCAAAATCATCCATGGATATGTGTTTGCTGCTGGTATTAGTAAAGCAGGCATCCATATCATATCATCAATCTGGTCTAATAAAGATTCTTAAATTCATGTGACCATTCTTTGATTGCACCTACGGTCTGTGTTTCTGTATGCGAGCTTATTTGGTACGAAATCTGCAATGCGTCCACGATGACGGATTCACCAACAAATTAGCTAGTACCATCGATCGATTGAGGCGCCAGGCGCTGGTTCTTGTCGATCGCGTCGCTGGCCACCGTCACGAGCTCCATGTGTCAGGCTTGGAAGTTGGAACATGCAGAAACAGGGAATGAGGAACGACGCTAACGGGCGAGGTCTCGGCAAGGCCAGTCACCACACCACCGCCGTGGTAGCTGTCCACGTGCTCTGGATGCCACCCTGCCTGCCACGTGTTCGACGGATTGCCTCGACACGTTTCGCTAATGCAGACGATAGCAAGCTAAACACAAGAACTGGAGCACGTTCTGTCTGTGCGCGGCACGGACAAGAACGATTGGACATGCAAATGCAAATGCCAAGAACGATTGGACATGATCGAGCTGACGGCACAGACAAAAGGCAAGAGAATGGCTAGATGACGCGGGGCTTCTTCACGCCCCGGGTTCTGGACGGCGCACGCCCGGTGGCGCCCTGCCGTGCTTGCGAGGAGCCAGGTGCCGCGGCGCGCACAGACCCAGCACCACGGTTCTCTCGACCTGAGGCGGTGGCGGCGGCGGCACCGGATCGCCGGACGGCGGCTGCCACGGCTCGAAGACGCCCTCGTGATCCTTATTATTGCGGCTGTGGTAGTCTGCCTTGGCGTCCCTTAGCATGGCGTCGAAGAAGAGGGCCCGCGCCAGGTCCGTGTCCTCGTCGAACAGGGCCTCCCACAGCCTCACCGACTCCGCCCTCGCCGAATGCCCGCCGCCGTGCTTCGTGTCCATGGCGCGCGATGGAGAGCTGAGCCGAGGGTTGCTGCGACTGCGAACGTGAGAGCCCGGGCCCGGCGCCGGCCTTATTTGCATGCTGCGGCAGCAGCGCCCAGCTCGGAGTCGGAACCTCGCACCACGCACCGTGTTCGTGTCGGCCCTGACGGCCTCTGCGCGCCTGGTCTGCACGATTTTCAGACAAATTATATTCGGAATTTACCAAATTTGTCCATAATATGCCAGTGTTTGGCAAATCCAAATCTCAACTTGGCAATGCCGAGGTGAAGGACCGTACCGCTGCGAGCGCGAGAGCCTTGCCTGTCACGGTGGCGCCAGACCGGAGCAACGACCAGTCTTTTTTCCTCTAGATTTCGACGCAACGACCAGACCAGACCATCTTGTTTCTTTGCTGCATGAATGACTTCATCAGTTAGTTATATTATACTAGTATGTACTACACAAAAGAGATGAAGGCTGGATGAGTGGAGGAACTGCCAGGTTTCGGTTTTCATTTCTTTTTTTTTCTTTCCCTCTTACAACTATAAAATTATAAATTCCTGCGAAAGAACTAGACCTAAAATGAGGAATTCTAGTCGCGACATTGCTCTCTAAACATTTGTGAATAGTATGATAGGATTACTCACTGTCTGAAAATTTTTTTGTCTAAAATACAAGCAGGTGGCCTTTTTTCTCCTAGAATACGCAGAAAAAACTGTGCATCTTTTCATTAAGAAGAAGAAAAGGTCGATGATCGTTACAGACGCGAACCCGAAAGGTTGTTGATAGCCTTTACATGATTGGAATGACAAGCCGAGGCTACCAAACTAACTAGAAGCTAGCTATTCCACTTTCCCCTCTGACGGCCTAATCTCGCGGCACCCAGACAACGCAGGTTTGCTGCTCGGGCAGTGCACCACGCTCTGCATTTATCCTTTAAGTGCTGGACGATGTTGCCCAGAGAGGGATCGTCCTTTTTGTTTGAATGACGAAACGGCTTTGTCTGTGAAGGTCAACGAAGAGTCTAGCTGCTGCGCCACCTGAAAATTAGTCCACGCGTCTAGCAATCCATTTTGTATGAAATTTTTTTAATCATCCATATGTTCCATTGTTCAACATTATGGTAGGTGTCTGGATCCTGGATGCGGAAGCATGAGGACGTCACCTGCCGCATGGCATCTTCAAGTTTTTCACCATATGTTACATATTGCCCCATCGTGCAAAGCCAAGCCATCAACACAGATCACACTCTAGGTACGTAGCATGACCAAGACCAACGTAGTGATGTGCCAATCACATGTACAGGTGAGCCAATACGCAATTGTGATTGTGACCGAGGCACCTCAGGGGAGAAGAGCTTGTTTGCTATTGTGCACATCTAGTACATCACATTCACATGTCTGCGGTACGGATTGTTTACAAGCTACGAAGAAGGACACATAATTATACATGTGTGGCAAGCGTCGCGTCGTTGCAGCACGGATTGAGTTCGCATCATGCTCTGCTCAGTGCTCAGAGCTCCTCGTCGTCGTCTGCCGCCACGGCGGCCCTCCTCGCCGTCTCCTTGGCCTTCTCCACGGTCTCCCCGGTGGCCTTGGCAGCAGTGGCCGCCGCCTGCTCCACCGTCTCCTTGCCCATCTGAAAGCTCTTCTTGGCCGCCCCCGCCACCGAGCCACCGGCGTCGTCGTACCTAATTGCAGTTGCAGTATATGCATGTAAATAAAAGCAAAGCGGAATTAACAACACCAAAGGAGCCGGCGCGCGCGCGCGTATGTACCGTGGCTCCTGGGAGCGCGGCTGCCGGAGCTTCATCCATGCCAGCCTGGCCCACGTCCGGAACGCGTCCAGCCGGCTGTTGAACCCCGGCGGGACGCCGACAACGTCGCCGACCGCGTGCTCCACGGGCTCGCCGGCGCGCGGCTGCTTCATCGCCCCGCCCTCCTCCAGCTCGCCGCCGCCGGCGTGACGCGGCGACGGCGCGAGGAAGACCGCGACGGAGGCCAGCAGCAGCGCGAGCAGCACGACGGCCACGGACATGGTCGCGCCGCCCTTCACCGCCACGGGGTGCGCCTTCGCCGCGCCGCTCTCGCCGCCGTGGTTGCCCGTCGCGTCGGCGGTGGCCCTGATGTCGGCCACGGGATCGGCCATATTGCAATTCGAATCCGTGTGGCGAACGGCTACTGGGGGATTGATTGTTGTAGAGGTCCGCTAGCTAGCTAGGCACTGAACGAGCGAGCGAGGCCTCTGATTAATTGCCGCGCGTGCACGTGACGATTCTAGTAGCGCGCGCTGTTCGTGATGCGGTGGACACGTCGCGGGTACGTGTCCAGTCCACGCGGAGGTCGAGGTCAGAAACGGGCGGCGGAGGCGGTGTGGCGTGATGATCCGTACGAGCAACGTGTCGAGCGACGAAGCCCACTCACCACTCGATTGTGCCCAGCCCACCGAAACTAAGCGTGGCCTATTTTCTACACGAACGGAAAAGAAGGCCCATGGCTTAGTCGCCACCTGCCAGCAGGACTTTGTTGCGCCTTTCTTCTAGTAGCTTCCGTGGAAAACTTGTTGACCCTCCAAGATAAGAGACAACATAAGACTACTCCGAGTTTCATAAAAAAAAAGACTACTCCGTACTCAACATAAGCACTATTATATCCGTTATTATTGACTGATATATGAGACTTTTAGATGTCATAAAATCAAGATAACAAAGAGGGAATAAAGCACTATATATGGCTACAAAACAATGCTGAACTCAGTTATTCACATTATGTATTAAAATCAAATGTTTCTAAAAAGTTCAGGGAACACCAAAACAAGTACCTGTGGCACAACTCTTTGGACTAGAAAACAATGTTGAACTCATAGTTACTCACGTTTTGTAAAAGATAATTAAATAAGCAAAAGTACTTACAGCCAGAGATGGTTGTCACGTCTGGTCAGCCAAATGTGGGTTTCTTTGAGACATATTCTTGCGTTGAGAGAGCGTAGCTTCCGCACTCCCTCCGCATTTTAAGCTATGTGGCCACTCCCTACATCAACACATACGAATTGACTGTGGTGACATCACGATAACCGGTAGCGTCCCCACCTATTCCACGCATCACCCGTGGTAATCTCCGAAGGTGGCCTGCGTTGCCTTTCGGAGTGTTGGGCCTGGGCAGCCCATTAGTAGGCCTTGATTTGGTGACCACTGCTTCATTGGGCTAGCAGTTAATCAACCTGTAGTTCCTATTGGACCGGTCTTTTTATGCTGCTTTCTCAGCAGTCTGTTGACTTCGACCATTCTTTTTCTTAAACACTGATGACACACATTAGCCTCACAACAAACAGAATACACTTTCACTCAAAAAAACAAACAGAATACACAAAGGTCTCACTGGATGCATAATAATATGTTAACACCAATCTTGATTTTTTCTTTGTGGGCGTGGCGGAGTGCGCCATCCTCCCTAGTAGCAACATCGATGTTGGCAGAGGCTTGCAGCCAAAAGAGATGGAGTCGGGTCGTGCCGTGACAACGGACATCCAGGCTTGTTTGTTCGACCTCACCATTGTTTTTTATCGGATGTCTCCGAAGAGCACCTTGCAAACGTTAGGCCATATCGGGGTTATCGTTTCCGATGAGGATTCACGGTGTTAGCTCTGTCGACGCCTTAAGTAAAAAGTATTATGATAGATTATCTGGAGTTCTGGACCCTTTCCGGTGCTTGTCCATAAATTATACTTACAAGAACACTGACTTTGTCATACACACGTCGCCTCCGACTTCTTTGGACACAACATGTTCCACCATTGTAAGATACTGCCTGATATCCAAAGCCCCCTCCCCTATCTCCTCGACCGGGTGAGGTAACCGGTAGTTTTAGTTGAGTGACGTTGCCTCCTATATTTTCAGACCCGTACCACCTTTAAGAAATAAATATAGTTACAATTCATATGGTTAGGTGCATCTTTGATCAACTAAGATCGTGAATCATCATTGGATACATACATTAAAAAATAGTAACCTATGACTGTAATTTATGCAAAAATGATATATATTTCAGAGTTATTAATTAATGATTAGTTAAAGGCTTGTGTTAACAATGCGAAATACCATTTTCAAGAATCAATATTTAGAATCATTTCTCATGTGCCTGTAACAGTCCCAAATTGTGTAATTCAAAACCTTGTATTTTAATTTGGAGGGAATTCGAGATTTGAAAAATGGTTAAATGAATTGATTCAAATTTTTGCACGGTGGATCAATTTCCCTTTCTCTGTTTCGCAGCCCAGCCACAACCAAATTCGGCCCAGCGAGCCCACCCACGCATGAACAGTTCTCTCGTACACTGTCGCCGCACTCCCGTCCCTCCGTTTCGCTAGCATGGACGTCGAGGACTCGCAACATGATCCCCTTCTGCCGCCCCAAGCCTCACCTACCGCCCTGCCCCCTACAACCCCCCCCCTAGCTGTCGCCACCCGCCACACCCCCAAACCCCATTCGTGCCGCTTGGTGGCCCAAACCCCATTCCTGCCGCTGTCGGAGAAGACGACCACACGGGTGAGTCCTTTAGCCACCGTGGTAACCTCCTTGTTTCTCCCTTTCTTGTGGCGCTAACGGATTGGAGTTTCGTGCAAGCGGGAGGAAGAGCCGGTCGTTTGGAGTTTTCGACCGGCGTCGTCGACGTTGTCGCTCGTCCACTCCGGTGAGCCTCCACCCTTTGTTTCTACTTGTTCAATATTCTCTGTTGGATGTCCTTGCTCCGATCTTTAACCCGACAGAAATTTCCTCTTCCTAGCCCCGGAACTCATCGAGCGCGCCCACCGCCCGGTCACTCGTTCGAGCTCGAAACTCGCCGCTCGCTGTTGATCTTCGGTTGCTCATCCTCGCCTCGGCCTTCCCCATCGTCGGCAAGCCTTTCTAGACCCTCTCGGTGAGCTGGCACACCTTTCCCCTCTTTCTCCCCTTTGACCCGCATGTGAATTGCCGGTTTACGTCGAGTTGTGTCGCGGCGCGCCATGGCCGCCGATGAGCCCGGTCTTTGGAGCTTGTTCGGTGCAATTGATGGGTCGTAGAGCTCCGCCTAGATGCGTCGTGCGTGCTCGATGTTGGAGAAAAGCTTAAGCTTTCTAGGGTTTCTTCGAGTTTCCTTGGATGCCATCGAGGTTCTTGCCGCCGGCGATGTTCCGACCAGCTTTTACGGTCGGGATTGGTGCCATCAGCCTTCGCACGACCATAAAACAGCTTTTAGTGTGCTTGGTTCACGTTTTTGTTGTCCGTGGGGTTTTCCCTTTTGAGGGCACCGCCGACAGCACTCCGGCGAGCTTCCGCCGCCGTTGAGGTGCAAGCCCGTCCCGGTGGCCGTTGCTCTCGAGTGCGCGCAAGATCTTGGTGCATCTTCCGGTGCCGTCGGTGGAGTCAACGGCGAACCGTAGCGCTCGCGCCATCGTGTTCCTGCAAGCTCTACCTCGGTAGAGTGGCGGCGCCACCTGGTTCCGGTGTCGCCGACGTAGTAGGTTGTTGTGGCAGAAAATTTGTTGACGTGGCGCCGACGTGGCGTAAAAACCCGGCTTGTGTAGCAGGCTGCATGACATGAGTCCACGAGGCTTGGTTTAGGTATACGGATGGACTTTCCTCGGAGCGGTGTAGACCGGAGGGGAATATTCTCCGAAATATTCATAGATTTATCTCTTTTTGAATTTTTTGAATTTCCATAATTCTTGTTTTCTTTGAAAATTCATATCTTATTTTTTGAGCGTTAGAAAAATATGCGGTCGGTTGCGTTGGGATCGTAGCGGCCTACTCTACATTTTGGTGTAGTTGTTTTTCATGTTCTAGTAGAGTAAATTCATGTTCTTGTGATTCGTTAACTATTTGCCTCGATTCGCGTGCCTAACTAGTACTACGTGATCTATGCTTGCCGGAGGAGTACGAGGAGCATCGGTTCGAGGACTTTCGACCGAGAGCGATCGATTGAGTACTCCGACTCCGCCCGGGACCTGCGTTTCCAAGACAAGCCGTAATCGTTGACCACTTTTGCACTTATCTAGTATTTGCATAATTTGACTTATGCATATGAATTGTTACTTCTTGTTTAGTATCATATCATATGCTATATCATGCCATCTTTGCCACTATCATCGTAGGATGATCTCGTTGTTGATGCTTGCATGTTTAGTTTGCTTAGTTGCTTAATTGAATCCCACATGATGATTATATATGTTTTTGTGTTAAATAAATTGTAGGTGCTTGTTAGGTGTTGAGTTTTAGTAGAAACCCTATAGGTTGTTTTACGGGGCGAGTGTAGGTGATTAGGTGCTAGGGGGACTTTTGAGAAGTTCCCACTTGAAGAGTGTCTGTTGCGGACACGGTGAGTAGGGACTTTGGGTTATGGAGTACCTGTTGTGGTGCTACTCTTGTGGTTACTTTGGTTGGAGAACAGGGATTGGTGACTCGTCCCGACAACTTGAGGACCGGTTCTTGTGTGTATAACTCTCTTGGCCTTCCTTACACACCACGTGAACCGTATGGGCGTTGTGCTTGGATCTTGACACATGCGAAGGACTGGTGGGCTTGCCGTAGTATTAGAGCTTGTGTTAGTGGGTTTTGGAGTGTTGTGTCAACCCATGAGTAGAGGATACCCCATCCGGTCGGTGATAGTCCTTTCACACCTTCAGGACCCTTTGTCGTTTCTTAGGGAGGATCCCAGCCTCTGTAGGAGCGGGAGCCGCCGGTCGATGCATGTTGATTGATCTTGTAAGTGTTTCTATACTTAGGCTACAACAACAACCCTATGATATAGTACCTCTTCATGTGGATACATGTGTATATACTTTGTAGAGATTATAATCTATACATATAGCCATGCTCCTGGATATGGGCATTACCACGAGAAATCCACTTGATTAGTTTACTTCTTCTCCCTCTCGAGAGGTGTTTTACTTCCGGCTTCGAGGTATGATTCTAGTGGAGGTGTGTTGGACTTAAAACTTGCCCCTACATGATTGTGTTGATTCCTGTAAGGCCACTTATAAAATTTGATTAATAATGAAACTTGACTCTCATAGACTTCAGGTTAATTGCTTTAGGTGTTGAGGCCTTGCCTATCCTTGAATTATCCCAGACATGCATAACATTGTTGCTAGATAGTGCAGCTTGTTGAGTACTCTATGTACTCACGGCTTTCCCACTTTGTTTTTTCAGACGCCGACGCAATTGACCCCGTTGAGCCTACGGATGGAGCCGATGGAGAGGAGTGATAATCTCGTCTACACTCGAGTGCATGTGGCTGTGATGTTCTTCACTTGATGCTTCCGTTGTGTGTGGGTTGATGTTTTGTCGCTATCGATAGATTCTACCATGTTTATTGATGGCTTGCGAGCCACGATCTTGTACTCATTTGGATAATGAATGTTTTCAAGATTTGAGATGATTTTGGATGTTCACTTTTCTTAATCTACTCCTTGCACTTTATCTAATCTTTTTTTATGGTTGTATGATTCTAAATTGTGTTGTATGTACGTGTCACCCTTCTAGTAGTGGAAAAGAGGTACAAGGGAACAAGTTTCATCTTTGGTGAAATTTGGACCCTCACAATGCCCTTACAACGCTCTTGTTGAGACATTAGTTAAGAAATTTATCGTATAGTTTGAGGTTGTGGTAACAAATCAGGAATTTGTTTTTTTAGGAAAACTACGGTGGTTTGACAACACACCCAACAAAAAGATCAACGACGAAGTAGAGGCGCCGAGAAAGGAGTACCCGTCAAGTCGCAACAACATTTCACATCAAGGTCAAGAACACAAACAAGGGTGAGCTAGGGAAGACACATGCTGACTTGCCATTTTGGCCTTTTGAGCCCCCCACACCCTCCACCATGGAGGCCGCTATGGCGTCCGACAAGCCTCCTCACCACCAATGCGACAGGTAGCGCCTCGAGCACAAGAAGGAAGTCACAAAGTTACCTGATCCGGACAACAAAACCACGAGATCAGACCATGGGCGACCGGATCGGAGCAGAGGAGCATAGGAGAGCACATCCGGAGGCAAAATGAAGGAGAGGGGAGAAAAAAATGGAGAGAAAATGAGTGAAAAAAATGAGATGTGGGTGCTGTCCTTTTGAGCTACCGCCGCCGCCTTATCGGCAACGAGGGCAGCCGAGTGCCTGGAATCGGAGAGGCTAGAAGGTGGGGAGCGGAGTCACCCTCCCGTCGCCCTGAGAGAGACGACGTGGAGGGTACTGGTTCGATGCTCCTCTCTTAAACCATTGTAATCAGGAATTCGTTGGTTATGAGATACATTGTAATGATAGAGTCTATCTCTTGACGTTACCATGTAAGCTAAGGTACAGCTATACTGCTACCTATATAAATAGATCGGTGACATCCCAGAGAGAGGGCCTTTTTGTTTTGTTTTTTTAGCACTACACCTTCCGCTATATCTGATTTTCTACAGCTCTTCCGTTAAGTTTGAAGAAAAATCAGCAATAATCTACATGCTTGGGTCCTGAACTCCTCACTGGATTCATATGTACTATCAGCATGATTAGACCAAGTTGGGAGGAAGCGCATTGTTGTTATTGGTGCAAGCGTATATTGTACTTAATATTTCTCAAGTTGTTATTGGTTCTCTTCACAAACTCTCCAATTGGACTTGAAAAGCAATCGAGGTCCCCCTTTTTTTTTTAAGGAAAGTGGCAGGTGTTCTGCCTTTGCATTAAAGAAGGAGAAAAAAGCAGTACAAAGACACAAAGACACGCAAAACACACACGCAACCCGGACACAGCACAGAAATTCTGGGTGTGATCTAGGACAGTCTTTCAGTCTTAAAACAAGGGCAAAATAAAACCCTTAACAAAAGCGAACTAGTTCGCCAAGACAGCGAAGATGATATCGTGGAGTCCCTATGGGTGAAAACTTCAGAAATTAGCCGACGCCAGTTCTTGTAGTCGCCATCTTTAGAACGTTGATATCTTCTTTGGCTAGCAAAGCCACTTGTATTGGCGTCTGTTTGCGTCCTTGAAAGATTCTTCTATTCCTCTCTTTCCAAACATTCCACCACGCATATAGGATGTTTCCCAGTGCCTCCTTCTTGCACTTGTTTGGGCGTATTCTCTGCGAATTGTGTCAGCCAATCGGCCACTTTCAAGTGTATCGGTGGTGGCTGAGTTTGTGTCTCTTGTGGCATCCATTGTATGACGAGATCTCGTACCTGTTGTGAGTATGTGCATTGGATAAATAGATGTTGATTCGTTTCTGCATGTTGGAGGCAAAGGGGGCAAATAACATTGTTATCCCATCCTTTTTCTTCTAGTTTATCTGCAGTCGGTGCCTGTTCGTGCATGGCCGTCCAAGCGAAAAGGATTACTTTTGGTTCTGCCCTTGCAGTCCATAAGTGTTTTGTTCTGAACGGTGCGAGGGTTTCTTGGAATTGGGCTTCATACGCTGATTGTGTTGTGTATACACCTTTTTGGCTTTTAATCCACTTCGCCTCATCCAGTTGGTCTTCTTGTAATGTGAGCTGCGATAGTGAGTTCCATAGCTCCACATACTGTTTGATTTGATCTGTAGAAGATATCCTTTTGACTGATCGTATCCATCTCTTATCTTGTAGTTCCTTTGCTACTGTTCTTTTTTTGAACCTCGCAATGCAGTATAGGTCTGGGAATTCTTTTCTGAGTGGTTTATCTCCCAGCCAAGTATCCTGCCAGAATAGGGTTCTGCGCCCATTCCCAATTGTTATCTTCACATTTTCTGAGAACAAATCCCCGTCTTGTTCATTACAAGGCGTCTCCATGCCGTGCCAAGGCTTATCTTCTTGGCTCCAGTTCAACCATAACCATCTTTGGCGTAGTGCCGTTCCGAATTTGTTCAAGTCTTTTACTCCCGGACCACCCAGCTTCTTTGGGCGTGTGACCATGCTCCATTTTACTAGGCAGTGGCCGGATGCTTTGGTTTCCAAGTCATCGCCTTTCCAAATAAAGTTTCGACAAAGTCTTTCTAGTCTCTTGATGACCCACTTTGGTAGTTGCAAAACCAGTGCGTGGTGCGTGACAATCGAAGTTAATACCGACTTGACTAGCTATACTCTGCCCGCTCTTGCAATCTGCTTACCTTTCCAGGTTGGTAGCTTTCCTGCCACTTTATCTATGAGTGGGAGGTAGTCAATCCTCCTCAATTTGGTGTCCCGGAGTGGTAGGCCTAGGTATCTGCAAGGGAAGTTTTTCTGTTGCGCTGGGAAGTTTTGTAGAAGCTGGTCCACTTGCTCTTGTTCACAGTTTAATAGGTATATTTCTGTTTTTTGTATATTTAACTTTAGTCCTGTGGCTTCACCAAACGCATGCATAATCTGAGCGAAGCATTGTACATCTTGTGCTGTTGGTGTTAGGAAGACAGCCGCATCGTCTGCATACATTGAGCAAGCAACCTGTGCTGATTTTTGCGAAATCGCCGTTAGCAGTCCGTTCTGTATAGCCTTGCCCAGAATTCTTTGAAGTGGGTCAAAGGCCAGGATGAACAGCATTGGCGATAAGGGGTCCCCCTGCCTCAATCCTCTTCTATGTTTAATCGGTTGTCCCGGTGAGCCATTAAGTAGGAATCTGGACGTTGCAGTGGATAGTATCATTGAAACCCATTCTCTCCATCGGTGTCCAAAGCCCAGTTTTTGCATCAGCTCGATTAGGTAGGACCAGTGTACAGAATCGAAGGCTTTGGCCATATCTAGTTTGGCAAATAATGCCGGCTGTTTCCTACTTCTTATTCCTGTTATGATCCCTTTGACAAAAAGATAGTTATCATGAAGGCATCTTTTTTGCACGAACGCGCTCTGGCTCTGTGAAACCATGTCCGGTAATTTCTCAGCGAGTCGATTTGATAGAATTTTGGAGAAGATTTTTGCCAGACTGTGTATCAAGCTTATTGGTCGATAGTCTGAAATCAGCGCTGAGCGGTCCTTCTTTGGGATTAGAACCACCTTTGCTGTGTTCATCAGGTTGAAAAGGTCCCCCGTAGCTGCGATATTTGGTGGAAGACGTGATGTACATCGTGCTTGATTATTTCCCAGCAGGCAGCAAAGAAGGCGCCTGTGAATCCGTCCGGTCCCGGGGCTTTATCCTTTGGCATCTGCATGACCACTTCCTTTATTTCAGCTTCCGTTATATCGCGGTCCAAATCAGATAGTTCATGCGCCGTTATGTCCAGGTCCTCCCAATTTAGTGTCAGTTCTCTTTGTTGAGCGCATCCTATCAAGTCTCCGAAGTGTCTTTTTATTTCCTTTTCCTTATCCTGCTGTGTGATGACCGGGCCAGTCGGTGTTTGGAGCATCTGGATGTGATTCTTTCTCCTCCTCCCATTGGCTCTGATATGGAACAATTTCGTATTTGTATCTGCAGTCCTTACGGTTGTTAGCCTTGATCTTTGTTTTGCTTTGATTTTGTCAATAGCCAACAGGCCTTGGTATTTTAGTTTCACCCGTTCCCAGAAAATTTTTTCATCTTCCGTTATATGTCTACGCTCCTGGGTGACATCAAATAACCAAATGATCTCTTTTGCCACTGCAATCTGTTTTCTGATGTTTCCCACATTATTTTTCTACCACAACTTCAAGGCCTTTGCTAATCTTCCAAGTTTGGTGCGGAGCTTTCTGAAAGCATTATTGGTTGCTACCGGTTTCTGCCAAGTCTGTTGCACAATTTCTTGAAATCCCGACATGTGTATCCAGTAGTTCTCGAATTTAAAGCCCTTGTCCCTGTATACTTCCGTGGTACCTTGTAGGTAGAGGGGGCAGTGGTCAGAGAGGGTAGAGGCCAGGGCTTGTAAATTGCAGGTTGGGAATTTTTCCTCCCACGAAGTTGACGAGAAAAATCTATCTATTCTTGTCATTGTCGGTTGGGTCTGCCCATTTGTCCAGGTGTATTTCCTTCCATGTAGTGGTAACTCTTTCAACTCTAAGTCGTCTATCGTCTCTCCGAACCTGCTCATCAGTCTCCTATCCAATCTATTGTTGTTCTTGTCTGCGGCTTTATAAATGAGGTTAAAGTTACCTGTCAATAGCCACGGGCCTGTTGCCCAATTTTTCAAAGTCTTCAGCTCCTCAAGGAAACGACGTTTATGTCTTTTCTGTGGGGTCCATACACTGTGGTGATGCTCCATTCATCACCTTCATTTAACATTTTGATTGTAGCCGTGATTGTATTTTCTGTGGCCCAGGAAGCGATGAGGTTGAAGTAGCGTTCATCTGCTGCTATGATGATTCCACCTCTTGTTCCGGCTGCTGCCAGGACAGAGTAGTTTTGTGTAAAGTTTGGTCCCATAGTTTCTCTTATTACGGCGTCGTCTACCTCATCCAATTTAGTCTCCTGTAGACAAATTATTATAGCTCTAGTTGATGCAATCATATCTCGCACCGCCTGTCGTCTTATCTGTTGGTTTAGGCCTCCGACATTCCAGTTTAGCACATGCACATTTTCAAACGACATTGATAACTGAAAGAACAACACAGCCTGGGAAGTCCTCTTGCCCTGTGGACGGATCAGCGGCGAGAGGGTGGTTACAAGACACTACTAACACAGGATTACAAGTGACATATGTTGTCACGAGTACAGCTGGAATCGGAGGAGTAAACAACGCTCGTCCGAGGATTGGACCCTGCTGGTTGCCAAGCCAGCCTCGGCCTGAATTGCCTAATGGCAATGGTGTCGCACCGGTTATTTAGGATACTTAATTCTTCCTTCAGCTTGTTGGGGATGTCCATGTCCATGTTGTGTTGCCGTCGCCCCGGGAATCCTTGTTGTCGTTCCATCACTTAATCTTGCGCACTCCTGCTTTGATCGGACCTTTGGCACCCATCTTGAAGTTGACATCAATGTTCATGGCTTGTAGGAGATCCTCAATCGCCTGGATGGTGTTTTTTGGGAGTGGTCCCTCAAACAGCTGCAGCAGTTTGGCTCTTGCATCTTTCTCCTTCTCTGTTTTATCCTCTGTCAGGCCAAGCTTCTTGATGAGCACGTCTTGTGCGAGCTGTTCAGCTTTCTTGTTCCCTGCCGTTTTTTGTTTGGTGGCTATTCTTCCACTCCTTCTAACCGTGTCTTCACCGATATCTCCCTCTGTTGCTTTAGGTGTCGGTATGTGCAGAATTGGTGGAGGCGCCATGGTTGTCACGAGATGACATGAACCTGTTGGACTGCACCCGAGGAGGTTCCTGCTCAATTGTGCCTTGGCTGCCTAGGTACTCTTCCTGTGAATTGGGCTCCTTGTAGCCAGTCCGCTGCATCCGAATGGCTTCATCCAGCATTGGGTCCAGCTTTGCTTCCTCAAAACTTTTGTTGTGCTGCTGGAAGGCCACTTTCTCCCAGTCCTCATGCTGCACTCGTATCCCAAGCAGAACCAGGAGTCGTTGTTCTCTCGAGTGACAATCGGTAACGTTGGCTCTAGTATCATTGGATCTTCTCTTGCTTCCTTTGTTGGTGTGTCCATCTTGAGCTTGGTTGGCGACATCTCCTTGCTACTGTGAGTTAACAATCCTGCAACCATACATGGTGGTTCATCCTCCGGGCTGTCATCTCGCTTCTTCTTTTCGTCAAAGCATTGCTTGAGATTATCCTTCGCTAGTTCCCGCTTCTTTTCTGCCTTTGCCATTCTCGTGAACCGGGCGTTCGAGGGATCTCTCTCTAGATCTTCTTGTGGCTGGACTCGGGGATCTGTCCCGATCCCCATGTCGGCGTCCGTATCCGTGGCTGCTCTCATCGCCCGTCCGGGGGAACGATCTCTGTTCCTGCCTCGCTCGCCGAGGCCAGCGTAGGCGTTGCAGCAGACCCCGTGCTGCTGGCGTTGCGCGCCATCCGGGTCGGTGTCATCATCATCTCCTCTTCGCTGCCATCTCGGCCGAGCTCCGCGTTGCATGATCGGCGTGCCGGTTCACGCCTCGCTATTGCTCGGTGCCCCGTTGAGCAGGGTAGCATCCTCTCTTGCCCCATCCCGTGCGCCTGGTGTCCAGTTGAGATGCGTGACCACCGGGTCACCCTGCGGGGTGGTGCGCTCCAGGTCCACCACCGTTGCCGGGTGCACCGGGATGTCAAAGCGGAGCTCCATCTCGATGCATCCGGTGCCTCCGTCGGCGGTGTAAAATGCTGGTAAGGGCCGGTCAGGACCGGTGCTCCTTCTTGGCCTGGGTCGGTAATGGTGGTCCAGAGCCTCTTTGGGATGTTCCTGGGTGCGTCACACCAAGCCCACAGCTCGAACACCCGAGTGTCTTCACGCCTTGCACTCTGTTCTTCCGCAAAATGGAAGGAGCAAGAGTTGCTAACTAGCCAGAGCAACAAATTCGCTGTTCCACAGCGAAGTGGGACACCTTCTAGGCACAACTTGACATGAAACCTCTTTGTCTCCCTCTCCGCTCGGTGATCCGCTCTCCATCTGCGCAAGCGGAAGCTGTCGACCAGCATAGGGGAACCGGTCGATGCCATCCAGGCTGTCAAAATCCTCGCGCAAGGTGAATTGCACAAGGAAGTCCTCCGGTTGGTGGCGGGATACCTGAATATTATTCGGGTCCATCCCAAATCTTCCCACGAATGCCTGTATAACCTGGTGAGGCTCGGTGTGTGGTCGGTTGCGGCCAATCCAAACAAGCATTGTTCGGGACTCAAAAAAGGCAATGCGCTGGTGTAGTTCATCGGACATTGGCATGTGGCGGTGGTGGACTTCCGGCCGAAGGAGGGGGCCAAAGTCATCCATGGCGCTCTTCTCGGGTGTGACTAACTCTTTCTTTGGTGGTTGTTGAACCGGTCTCGTAAAGCTTGGTGGAATGGGTGACTTTCCTCTCGTCTCTTTGGGCATCTAAAGGAGTTGTGCCCCGAGCGGAGGCAACTCCGAGCATCCGGTAGGGTCCCGACACCTGGGCCACCCGGTGGTCTCTAGCGAGGCGGTTGAAGCATCTTCCGTTCATCTTCTCCGGGAAAGCAACACGGCGCGTTGTTGATCGTGGCGTGGATCTCGCCCGTGAACCATGGCATGACGATTTCCTAGCTCCGTGCTGTACTCGTTTGCCAGCCTTCCTCCTCAACCGGCGCTGTTGATGTGCTCTTCTTTTGTAGAAAAAGGTGGGCTTCGTCCTCCGCCGAGCTGGAGGTGCATCCGAGCACTGGCTCCGGTCCGGGCCCCGTCTTGTCCGCGCCGCCGTACCCTAGAAGCACGGCGTCCTTGTAGGATTTGAATCCATCTGCTCGGATTTGGAGGGGCCAAATTTCTCTGGCGCGGTGGAGGATCTTTGGCACATGGGCCTCCGAGCGAGGGCGTGCTCTGTCCGCTTTCTCTGCTGCGCTGCTCGCTTACCGTGGTGCTCGCTGTGCCCTTTTTGAAATTGGGTTCGCCGTTGCGCTTCCGGGCTAAGGCTAGGGCCCTCCGGCTTTCTTGCTTGGATCTCTTCCTCCGGTGTCTCTAGGACCTGCTCGGGCGCCTCGTCGTCGGAACTCCGGGACAGCTGCTCTTTAGATCTAGATGGCGAGGGCGGCGGCAGATCCGCCGTGAGAGTTGGCTGTGAGTGGATCTTAGAAGTTTCTGGGGGTGTAGCAGGGTTTGGATTGGTGCGAGGGGTGGGGACTGTTGGACGGGGTGTTGGGGTTGAAGGGTTCTTGGGTGGAGCTGCGGCCATGGCGGCCGGCGGGGCGATCGCCAGCCAAGTCGCCTCCGCTCCTGGGTCCCCTTTTTGGAGGGTGGTTTATGGATTTCTCCATCTGTGGACAATTCAAACGTAAATGGCAATTATACATAGCCAAGAAAAATAAACAAATTAAATTTAAGGTGATGGTAATCTGTGAAACTGATTTGTCTGCCTCTACTATCAATGTTCACCTCAAGCTTAAATATCAAGTGGGGAGCAAAGAATGTCGAATTTTCAACGCTGGGTGGGTGGGAGGAGAGCCAGTGCAACAGTAGTACGGATGGAAAAATAGAACTGAGAGGTTAGTATGAATATTTAAATTGAGGCTGGTGATGATAAAAATGATGTGTGTGTCGAAATCCTATAGATGTAGCAAAATCTTGGGTGGTGCTAAGCTTTGCTACAATTCCAGCACAGGAGGATCAAGTGCGAGTAAAGAATTCGTTGATTTTTTAATTTAGTGTGCTAGTTATTTGTTTAACTGATGATTGGAATGTTTGGCAACAATATTGTGCTAAAATACACCGAGGTTTAACCAGAGTTTATCAGAGATGTTCATTATATAAAGAATTCACTTTTGAGTTTAGCCCCTGCTGTGCTCATATCAAATTTTCTTTACCCCTCCTAGGTTGAATCACTAGTCTAAAAGCTAGGCAAAATCAACCAAAATGTTTAATGCACTCTTATTATTTAATACTTGCACAGTGTGCTTCCTAACTATAGCCTAATAAAAGAAACTATAATAGCGTATGTTAAATCGTCCCCGCTCTCGGCTAATAATTCCACAGTGTGCAATCATTATTTGATTTCTTGTTGAAACATCTCATCCACTATAAAGTTCTAGCAAAAAGACAAAACCATAACGATAGAAGCTTAATTAGGATTTTGTTAGAGTGCTGCAAATGAAGTACATGTGCCACGTCCCATGCAAGTTATGTTCGGATGAGTAAGGGTGTGTTCCTTTCCTCTCCTCTAAAATTTAGCACTGTCACATCAAAGAGAATCTTATTATTTATGAATATTTTGATTAATTTAATGACAAAACCCTATTGACAGATTGGTGCTAATTTTCGAGATGAATCTAATTAGCTTAATTAATCTATATTTTGCTAAAGTGATGCTACAGTAAACGCCTTCTAATCACGACTTAATTAACCTCATTAGATTCGTCTCGTAAATTAGTCTAGGGGCCTGTAATTTGTTTTATAATTAAACTTTATTTAATACTCTTAAATAATAAGATTCTTTTTGATGTGACAGCTCTAAAATTTAGACCTCACGAAACAAACACACCCTAATAATTATTGCTACGACCATGTAGCATCATGGATGATCGTACCCAATTTATTAGTACTCAATGTTACGCTGCTGATAACGTAAAGATCAATAGGCAAATTGCGTGCATAAAATCGAGGTACCCTTCAACATCGGGAATTGTCGGTAGTCTTTTTTTTTATGGACGCCCATGCAAGCCCGGCTTAGAGAAACCCATGTCTGCTGCAGTATTTTGGATAGATTAACACCAGTTTCATAGGCATTATCAAATTATTATCAGCCTCTCTAAACTAGGGCCGAATCTACTTATCTTTTAAAAATGCAATCCACTAACAATCTTTAATGACTATTTCTTTTCACCCACAACGAGCCACATCATTTTTTATTGTTCACCATCTGATATGACAAAAAAAGAAAATCGTGACCATTGTTTCTTTCTTCTTCTCTACTAGAGGCAATCCACTAAGAATCCTTACTTGCTAATTGTCACTCGAGAAAGTAAACTTTCCCACTGATGGGATGTCCCCTCACCGGTGAAAAAAATATAATATATATTTAGAAACTTTGAAAAATTATAAATTTCGATGTGATCATGGTTTATACGGTACAAAGTATATTACTTTGAAGTTTCAACTTTAACTTTAGCTTTATTTAAAAGTTATAAAATTAACAAATCGCTGAGGAAGATGACAAATTAGCTGTTTTGTCCTTTTCTTTTGTCTTTATTTATAATTTATTATTTTTATATCTTTTAGTTAAATTGAATTTAAAGGGTAAAACTTTCAATACATTGTTTAGTATCATACAAACTACACGTACATCAAGTTTCATAATTTTTGAAAAACTTTAAATAATATTTTAAATATTTTTAAAATTTTCTCTCTCCGATGGGTTGTCCAATCGGTGGGAAAAAAAAACCATGTCCTCTTCTATATATGGTAGAGCCACACTATCTAAATTGTTATGTCCATTGAATTGTTAGTGTTGTTTTCAATCTTGAGCGTAAATGTGATTGATTAATATGACTAATACTTACTAACTTAATTCAATAGCTCCCAACATTGTTTAAGCCAGCAAAATAGAGCTAATAAATAAATGGAGCGTTCCCTTCCTCAAGCTAGCCAAGGCTTCGGTAAAACTATCGAGCATATGTGTTGCAAGTGCGCATCCAGAAAGTCACCCACTCAGGCACTTAAAATCTCCACAATTTTAAGTTCCCACTAAACATATTTTCCATTCCACCATTTAGCTACTGCATCGTGGTGTCCATTATCACCTACAAATACGTTGAGTTTGCCGTAGTCAAGCATCGCCTACCGAATGAGCTCTGCTATCTCGCACTCCCGATGAAGCCAAATAAGCAAAATATATGGATCAGATGTTCTGTTCTCCTCCCCGAAACATTCATCACATTTTGCTGCCAGACTCCATCGATTGTTTTCTTTTCACTGTTGTGCACTAATCTTACCCATTATTTTGTTGTGTGTGTGGACAATTTCTTGGCCAATCTAATCCTTCTCATTTCATCCTCTTCAAACATGTTATTGCTAGGTATTCTTTGTTCCCTTGTTGTGATATAAACGTTCAGTAGCTCTGTGTGTATGTTTAATCCAAAATGGCATTTTGTGGATCCAAAATGCCATTAAAATGTTGCTTCTTTTATGGCAAAAAAATGTTTGTTCTTCCAAACTTTTATTGTTGGTCAGATAGTGTTGCCCCTTTTGTCCCCTTTTATCGAAATACAAAACCATAGCTTTGGAAATAATATTGTCTTAATTTATGATCTGTGCTCCATACCTTAAACCCCAAAATTCAAGCTTTTATTTTCATCACACTGGCACAGCTTAAACACAAAAGTAAGATTTTCCAAGGTTGAAAAGCAATCTTGTATTGTTGTCGTATTTCATTGTTATAATTAATAGTTGTACTATAGATTATGTGTTTTACTAATGATTGATATTGGAGTATAGTGCATCCGTTGTCGCAAGTGCACAATGACTAGTTAGGAAATAAGACCTTAAGTCTAGGTGGAACATATTCAAGTGACTTCTATTTTTGGACAAGCCTTTTGCAAGTCAAAAAAGAGTTCTTATGTGGGGACGTTTTGTTCTTAAGATTCTTGAGGGATAATTGTATAGGCCAATAGAGTTCTAAAGTTATATTTCCAACTTATATATGACATTCCTAGCAGGAAAAGTCAATTGTTATACTAAGTGCTCTCCTCTCACCCTTAAATCTATCTTTTAAACCACACACTCACAAGCATGAATTTATAGAATATATGTAGCAGCAGTCGTTACACATGTTATTGCTCCCACAAATTAAATTATCAATATCACTTTAGGTGAGCTCTACAATCGAATGGAAAATTCTCAATGATATTCATGTATAGAGCCTTATTGGTGACACAAGCTTTGCCTTTACTATGGACATTTATAAAATTAAACTATTCCCTCTCAAAATCAAGAATTTTCAACATAGGGTAAGTGTCATGAGAGTTAGTCTCTAGGGCTTACTGCTTGGAGTAATTATATGGAGGATGGTGATGATGAAAGCAATGAAATATAGACTTTTCAGCGTAAGATGAGTAGGAATAGAGAGTGTGGGTATCCATCATAAAATAAAGATAGGTCTTACTAGGAGTAATTAAATTGAGGATGGTGATGATAAAAGCGATATGAGTTTGTCTAAGTCATATATAGTATTCAATTTTTTATGGATGGGAGTAAAGAATTGTCGATTTTTAATTAAATGTACATAGACGTTCCAACCTCCTGTCTATTTTATTTGCCTATGTATATTTAAGTCATGGAGAGAGTCTGGTATACAATGTACACTACATTCATTGTGTTTTCAAAATGTAATTAAAACAATTAAGTTATAAAAATTCTCATATATCCTGATGATACCAGCCCCTAGTGTATCTTATTCATGAAGTTGGGAACAAAATAGCCATATAAAATTGATTAAATTCAAAAATTCATGCTGTGCACACTACACCACAATATTTCTTTCAAAACAGGAAATAGCAGAGCAGAAAATATATTGGAATGTTAGACCAACATTAGGTGTCATTCTTATTTTTAGGTTGAAAGACAAGACAGTCCCCCTACCTTTTGTTTTACTTGTATAAAAGAAGACATGTCTACAAGATTTATTACTAGGCTTTCGATCAATAAACACCTAAAGAGGTGTTTTAGTGAAAATCACATAACTCATGTTTGAAGGACCTCCCTGATTTGTAGAGGAAAAGCACACAAGAATCGAAAGTGACATTATTTCTATGGAACCATATCGTCTATGCATCCACTAATAAGTGGCTTCCCTGAAGTGGCACCGTATAAAGCCTGTTTGGTAGAGAACGGCTTTTGATTCTGATTATGACAGATTGTGGCATAATCTGTATGAAACCCCTAAAGCGCATAATTCATTATGCTCACAACCATGCATAATCAGTTTTTCTATTTTACTAGCATAAGCTATAATCCATGAGTTGAAAATAATAGCTTTTCACAGCTTTTCCCTTCCCAACACCTATAGTCCGTTCCAGATAAGATGCTTTAACAAACAGTTTTAATAAGAACAATACATATAATCTCTTATAAATGAGATAAGTTGTTTTCATGAATAACGAAAGCATAAGCTGTCTTTGGAATAATCATAATCCCTACCAAACAGCGCGTAACTTGTCACTGATGATTTTAATCTGGCTTTGCCAATGGTTTTTTCTCTCTTACAAAGAAATAAAAAAACTCTTCCATTTTACTAACATTAACTGATTGAAATGTTTGGGAACAATATTGTGCTGAAAATACATACTTTGACCTGATTGTTATTTAAAACATCCACCATTGAACTTAACCACTGCTTGCTCTCAAAACTTCTTTTCAAGGTTGAACCGTAGCCTGAATGCCATGAAAAATACCCTGAAATGTTTAATAGTTGCATATTGATTAATAGCTGCAAAAGGTTATCTGAAAAGAAAAACAAACCATCATGATGTTCTCTTGTTTGTAATCAATAATGATTATTTTTTCTTATATTTTGTATTTATGTTCCCTTTATGTTCTCTTGTTTGTAATCAATAACGATTATTATTTTGTTTCTTGATGAAACAACATATGACCGCACTATAAAACTCTAGCCAAATACAGGAAAAAAATACCATAACAAAAATTAGGAAATTTCTTAGAGTGCAGTGAAGAAAAATGTACTCATGTGAACTTCTTGATGAAACAACATATGATCACACTATAAAATTAGGAAATTACTATCAGCAAAATATGTGATTACACACTCACTAGCATAAATTAGTAAAACACGCTAAAACTCATGTGAATTGCTACCTTACTGGATACTTACTGTACACTGTACAGTGAAGAAATATGTACGAAGGCAGCTACGAGAAACACACATTGGTCTGTGTCGTCATTTGTTTTAATGTTTGACTACCTGACATATATATATATATATATATATATATATATATATATATATATATATATATATATATATATATATATATATATATATATATATATATATATATATATATATATATATACCTGTCGCATCTTTTAGACAATTCATATATCAAATCCTCCACAATAGATTTGGTTGCCATGAGTTACTGGATTCAACGATTCAGTCGAAAATACTGACTAGTAGTTTTTCGAAACTGGAGACCAATAGCTTGATCCAACCTATAGATATGATATCGGGAAGAGAATGACTTTTGTGGGCATAGTGTCATGTGCCCCTAGCTTTTTATTAGTTATGGTTAAATATAAATATTGAATCTCTGATTATACTATTAAACATATCAAACTAGTTGTAGACATGTTGTCAATTCATTAATTGAAGTACAAAAATATCAAATTCTGACAAATTCATCAAATTTAACATAATTTCATGAATTTACCAGAATTTGATGTTTTTGTACTTCAATTTATGATTTGACAACACATTTACAACTAGTCTGACATGTTTAATAATATAATCAGAGATTTTATATTTAACCACAATTAAGAGAAAAGCTAGGGTGGGCACATGCCCCTATGCTCACCGAAGTATGTCTCTATCGGGAATCCATAACTACTAGTTATTAATATTTATATAGTTGCTAGTTTTATTTTTCATCATAATATAAGCTGAAACTAGTAATCCAGTTAATCTGTAATGTTAATTAATATGTCTATTATTATTCTCACGGTAGGGTTACTATTCATCTCCGAAAACTATTTTCTTAAATAAAGATTCTTATTTGATAGTGCAATTACAAATCCTCAAATTGTTGACCAATTGTTTTCCAAAACTACTTATCACCATGTATGAGTGCTTTATACAAAGTACTAATTGGATCGGAAATTAGAAAAGATGCAGCCTCTATCAGACCTAGGACAATTAAAGAAGAAGAGTGAAGAATATCTCCACGCCCTCAATTCATCCACAATATCAGATTTTGTCGCTTTGAGAGAATTGACGGGGATCCAGTTCATCACTAGTTTCTTTGGGAGAAGATAATGTGACACATGTGAACTTGACAGATACGTTATATATTAGCATTTCTGTCTTTGCATTTTTGTAAGAAAACAATTAATGGAGTAAGCGGGGGCACATGGCCATAATTAGATGGTTATTAGCTAGGGGGAGAGGAGGGCTGTTAGCCAGGACAGCATTGTGGACGCACAACAAGCCAAGGGCGTCATGACACGAAGAAGAATGTGCAAAGCAGCTAGACGAAGAAGAAGAATGTACATATTATAAGCTGGATCATATATATGAGTATCTAATTAAGGTGGGAAACAAACATGGCTGGCTGAGCGCAGTGGCGTCCCACGGTCAGGTCAGTTCCTAGAGTAATATCATTTCGGTATGGCATCCTTTTTACGGGTAGATTTTTCAGCTTGCATGATGACTAATTAATTGATCGTCTAGTGTTGAGTATCATACAAACTTCGCCAAATTTGAGCCAAACTTCTTCTCAACTGAATATCTCTTATTAGTACAGGCGCTAGTTGAATTCAACAACACTACTGTTATCAGTTATATCACCTTCCATGCATGATGCTGTTGGACCTTGGTCCTTTTCGATATTCCTGTGCACGTACATTTTTGATTGGTCTGGCCGCTGAAATCAGATAACTGCAGGAGCTGTGGTCCAACGCCGGAGAGTTAACTCTGACGTTGACGATATACTAACAACAAGAAAAGGTTAATTTCAGGCTTCCTAGGTATATCTATCTCCGTCTAAACCAGTTATAAACGGGGCTACTCAGTAATGGGAGCAGTTGGCTAGTTTGTCCACTTGATACTTGTATCCACATGCGGCGCCAAGCGACGAGGAAGAGCTTTCTAACAGGAATGTGCGTGCCTCCTATATATGTCTGGCTGGCTGATCATATCTCCTGAATGAATTTAGATAGCGTGGACCTTATAAATGAAACTAGTAGCAGTAGGTAGTACTACGAAGGTTCGTTTAGTTTGGATCTTTGCTGGACTGGTTTCCCATATATGAATGGTTAAGCCGCAGCCGACGGGTAATGAATGGCAACCATCAAACAAAACCCTCGCTTCTAGCTACTAGAAAGTCTAGAACTAGTAGTACTAGCAGCCTGGAAAAAGAATATTTTCTGGGAGTAGCTCAAGTTTGACTTGATCAGCTGTCAACGTGCACGTCAACTCCACTCGCATTACTACGTGTCGCGTCATGGGGCCGTCATCATCCACGGAAGAAATATTGAAAGGAGTGGCTGGCCGGTCCAGGCTCTCCAAACTAGCAACCGTCAACCAGATTCATTAACACCACCCCTTGGTTTCCAGACGCAGCTGCACCAGACTGTCACACCACGCTGTATCCTTGCATCTCTTTGCTGCAAAGAATAAGCTCAAGGATTGCATATTGCATTTTGCACTCCATCCAATCCATGATCCGTGAGTGTGAAACTTGCACTCCATGCATCCATGTAGTTGTAGTGCTGTCCCGTGTGTACCTGCCGCCACGGGGATGGAGGATGGAGCTCGATATCGCATTCAGTCCCATGCTTATTGTGGACCCTAGCTGGGTAGGGTTTGGTGGCAGCAATGACGCCCTCGAATCGCCGTAATTAGAAGCCTAATAATTAGCGGAATATATGTAGGGCCGCATCATTAGTTGCAGCTACTACAAGGACTGGCATAACCCGAACAAATTAAGGAAGGAGGAGCCGACCGAAGAGTCTGGATGGGCGGCATGCCCATTTCGTTCCTCCTGATTTTACTCGTAGAGCTAGTTTGTGCGTGGGAATGGGAAATTGTAGGTCCCTGGAGGCACTATTGGAGACGTATATAGTATGTATTTGGAACAAAAGATAGAGCCTACGGCAAGCCTGCATACGGGTAATAAATGGCCTCTGCAATTTGATAGAACTGTTTGAGTGTGAAGCCGATGGCCAGGTCAACAAGGTCTGTCACCTCTCCTGAAATAGAAAAGAGGGAAAGGGGCCCTGTTCGTTTCCTGCCCTCTAAAAATTATACCCATCACATAAAAGAGAATCTTACTATTTAGTAGTACTTTTATTAATTTAATGACAAAACCTATGTCACGACCCCCTCTAATTTGCGAGACGAATCTAATGATCCTAATTAATCTATGTTTTGCTACAGTGATGCTACAGTAAACATCTTCTAATAACATCATAATTACCCTCGTTGGATTCGTCTCGTGAATTAGATAGGGGGTCTGCAATTAGTTTCGAAATTAGACTTTATTTAGTACTCCAAAATGATAAAATTCTCTTTGATTTGACCCCTCTAAAAATTATATACCTAGAAACGAACACACCCTAAAGCAAAGAAAAACTGAAGCTTAATTTTTTGTTAGGCTCAGTCCAGGCAGCAGGAAGCGTCGGTCGTTGAGGCCCACACAAACTACCGTGAGTGGGAAACCTGGCGAGCCGAGCCGGCCTATATATAAGCCCGGCCCCGGGGCTGGTATCACGCACACCATGCAAGTAACCACTAGTCCACTAGCTTCATTAGTTGATCAGCTCTCGATCTCTTGGTAATTGCAGTAGTTGCAGGTAGCCGAGCTCCAGATCCGGAATTAATTAATAATGGAGGTGCTTGCGGCTGTGACGGTGGTCCTCCTGGCGCACACCGTGGCGTACCTTGCGTGGACGGCGTACGACCGGCGGCGGCGGTCGCGGTGCTACCTGGTGGACTACGTGTGCCACAAGCCGTCGGACGAGCGGCAAGGTGTCGACGGAGATGGCCGGGAACGTGATCGAGCGCAACAAGCGGCTGGGCCTGCCGGAGTACCGGTTCCTGCTCCGGGTGATCGTGCGGTCCGGCATCGGCGAGCACACCTACTGCCCGCGCAACGTCCTCGACCGCCGCGAGGACGCGCCCACCCACGGGGACTGCCTCCACGAGATGGACGCCTTCTTCGACGACGCCATCCCGGGGCTGCTGGCCCGGTCCCGGTTGGCACCCCGCGACGTGGACGTGCTGGTGGTGAACGTGAGCATGTTCTCCCCGGCGCCGTCGCTGGCGTCGCGGGTGGCGCGCCGGCTGGGCCTCCGCGACGACGTGGCGGCGTACAACCTGTCCGGGATGGGGTGCAGCGCGGGGCTGGTGGCGGTGGACCTGGCGCGCAACGCGCTGCGCGCGAGGCGGCCGCGGGCGCGCCTGGCGCTGGTGGTGTCCACCGAGTCCATCGCGCCCAACTGGTACTCGGGCACCGACCGGTCCATGATGCTCGCCAACTGCCTCTTCCGCTGCGGCGGCGCCGCGCTGCTGCTCACCAACGACCCGGCCAGGTTCGGCGGCAAGATGGCGCTGCGCTGCCTCGTGCGCGCCAACATCGCCGCCAGCGACGACGCGCACGCCTGCGCCACGCAGCGCGAGGACGCCGAGGGCCGCGTCGGCATCAGCCTCAGCAAGGCGCTGCCCAAGGCCGCCGTCCGCGCCTTCGCCGTCAACCTCCGCGCGCTCGCCCCGCGCGTCCTGCCCGTCGCCGAGCTCGCGCGATTCGCCCTCCGCCACCTCCTCCGCCGCCGGGCCCGCACCGCCAAGAAGGCCCACCACGCCAAGATCAACTTCCGCACCGGCGTCGACCACTTCTGCCTGCACCCCGGCGGCACCGCCGTCATCGACGCCGTCAAGCACAGCCTCGGCCTGGACGACGCCGACGTGGAGCCCGCCAGGATGACGCTGCACCGCTGGGGGAACACGTCCGCCAGCAGCCTCTGGTACGTGCTCTCCTACATGGAGGCCAAGGGACGCCTCAAGAAAGGGGACAGGGTGCTCATGCTCACCTTCGGCTCCGGCTTCAAGTGCAACAGCTGTCTCTGGGAGGTCACCGCCGACATGGCCGACAGGGGCGCCTGGGACGACTGCATCGACTCCTACCCGCCCGAGACACTCGCCAACCCGTACATGGACAAGTTCGGATGGATCAACGACGTCGAGGGCGACACACTCGTCATTTAATCCTGCCTGCTTCTGCTTGTTCCTCCTATTACATTATATTAATTGCTTCACTATATATAAACGTGCCTGCCACAGTACACAGATTTATACGTATTACTCACTCAAAAGGGTAAACATTAAGGTTCACCTAGCTAGCACCTTCTTCTAGAATCAATCATTTCTAGCTTCTTTCATTTTCACCAACATGTATATCTACTCCAGTACAGTACTGTATAAAACAAGTGTGTACCCATGCATTTTACCCCTCCCTCAGGTTAATTTCACGCTTTAATTTGGACCCTCTTTTCTTACATTTTATTTATAAAAATATAACGGCATGCAAAGCGTGTCAAAGATACTGTCCTCAAGTCTGCAGGACCATATATCTTGGCTTATCTTTAATTCTTGCCACAGTGCAAACAGGGTCACAGTAGCTAGCCCTACACCCATTTCTTTCGCGGTGGGTGACAATGCCACCTGTGGCTAAATTGTTTCTTTTTTCCCTATTAGACTGGATATCTTTAGATTCATATGCTTAAGTAACTTTTTGCTTAAAATAAAACTGATTTAATTTCTCACTGATGTAAAAATTATTGGCTCAATACGACCTGGCCATATATAGACTAATCGACCAGGCCAGAGATTCTGCAACTCGATCTATATGTTGTAACGTCATTGGGCAATTGGTTTATACTGGGGTCAACTGCCCAATGACATTACAACATATTTACTGTATGTGACCGATCCTGCACTTGATAGTGCCATCTATGACATGAACCTTTTTCCCGCGCGCAGCTATGGCAACAGTCGAAATGTTCAGGTACGCTAATATTTACTGTTTATTCAACTTCTATCTACTTAGGACGGTGATTGAAAACAAAGTTTTTCTTTTTTCAGCAGTTGATAAATCATGTAGCATTTGTTTACTATTCAAGCTTCTCCGTGCTCCCAGGTCCCCTTAATACTCTGCATATGCCTGAGGATTCAATGGATTAATTGAAACATTGAAAAATACATATATAGCATTATATTTTAGTCCTGGCTCACATGGCATGTTTATCTCAATCACTGAATAGCGTAGCATATCGCTCGTTTATGGTTACTAGTCAAGCTGCTCCCAGGCCTGTCTAGCCCATTGGTCGATCTTACTCTCGCATTGTTGTCTCTCCATGGAGGTACGTTGGCAATTGGCTCGCTTCTCTGCCATTCTTAATTCCCCACACCGTTTGTGCACACTCGGCGAGTTGCGCTCTGATTGACAAAAGCATCGTATATAGCACCTGCAGCAGAAGAGAGATCCACACTGGAACAGTGCCCATCTGCCACCGGTACGGTTGATGATGGCAACACAAGTGTCAGCCTGATTTCCGCTGCCCCACGTATCGAATCCATACATGGAGCCCAACGGAGTTAATGGAGGTCGATCTGCGTAAAATGGGAAGTGTGCGCGGCCGGTCCGGGCGGGCAACTTGGTGCTAGCGGTGCACCGATAAGGATGCGCATGTGATTCAAGGACTGAAGAAAAGGGAGACACGCTGGAGCACATGCCGGCATACATCGCCTCGCCGTCGCGGCCGTCATCGGCTGGGTAATCATATATACTAGTACTCCTGTAGTCGCCGTCGATTCAGGTGTGTCTTTTGTTTTAAAAAAGCAAGGCATAGGGAATAGAGATTGGTCTTCAGCTGCATCAGCCTATAATACACAGGCTAGCAAACCATACACTCATACTATATAATTGTTCAAAGTTACTCCAACGGTTGAATCATAAGAGAATTGGACATATTTTCCTATCAGGTTAAGTTGCTGCATGCAAATGGTCGGTGCATAGGTCTTGGTGACCGCATATTTCGTTACATCACTCATATTTTCATGTTTGCGTCCACAAAAGCTGCGCGTGAAAGTGAATGTTGAACTATAAGTGAATCGCAAACTTTCCTTCGCTAACTTAGCCTTTTGGTTACAACTAGTTGGTGTATAATAACTTAACATGGTTTCGAGTCAGCGGTCTTGACCTCAAGTCTTGGCGACCGCATATTCCACTACATCGCTCATATTTCTACGTTTGTGCCTATGAGGGCTGCAAGTGAGGGGAGTGTTGAACTTATAAGTGAATTACACACCTTTCTCCATGAGCTTAGGCTTTTGGTTCCACCTAGTTGATGCATATTAACTTAACACCAACAAAGGTTAGTTTTAACAATGTATATAGTTTCAAAAAAAATAACATGATAGATTATGAAGAAATAGATTATAAAAAATAAAAATAATTCCGTCATCGCACCCAAAGTATAATTGAAAAATCAGCACATACAAATGAAGCTCACCACAACACGCCCCGATGCACGCCTCCCTCCCTAATCCTAATGCGAACACGCTCCACCTCCTCCTCGTGTGCCATCGCTATGTCTCCTCCTCCTCCGCCCTTACCCTGAGGCGTAGCAACAACGGTGTCGCCTCCCGAAGTAGCAACTGCAATCAACCTCGTCCATTTCATCATCACCTCTCTCTCTGTGTGTGTGTGTGTCTCTTTCTCTCCTCTCTAAAGTCATGACCTTTGTATCGTGTGGTCCCTGGAGGAGTAGTGGTAGATCTTGTAAAGGGCTGTGACGGCTCTTACCTGGTTATCTTTGTGGGTAAAATGGTGGCAAACACTATACATTCATATCTTTTTATTGAACTTTTTATGCATACATTACATCACTATATATAGTGTTCGAAACACGGTAGCAACCGGGTATGCTCTCGGTCTTATGAGCCTCCTCACCTTGACGAGTAAGAAAAATATTAGACTATAAATGTTTGAGACAAGAGTGCAAGACACTCCGATAAAGATTGGGCAAGGAAATAAAAAAATTGCAACAAGATTAGGATTGGAGGCAATAACAACGGATATGCTTCAGACCAGACAAAACAAAAAAATCGTGTCGATGAGAGGTAGAAAATGAGACGAAATGCTTGAGAGAGGTACTGAAATTGTGCTAGAGGGAAAGAAAGTAATATGTAACCAGATATTTAAAACGATATCGACATCGAATAACATAAAAAATATTCCGGATAATTAGGATCAGGGTATTGAACCCGACGTGAATCGAACACGCAACCTTCTGATCTGGAGTCAGACGCGCTACCATTGCGCCACGGATCCGGTTTAGATTTCGTATCGATTATTGTTTTGTTATTATTACTTGCAGGCAACTGAAGTTGAAACTGGAAACTGCCAACAAACAATATACATCTCGGAAGGCATCAAAACTTAGTCGAGCTCGTGCTATTAATTAGTAGATGCATTTAGTAGCATTTTAGCTGCAAGTCAACGCTCCAGATAAGTAGCAGTGTCGCATGATGCAGAAACAGCAAGGTACGTAGCAGCCTAGTGGGCACGACGTGTGTGCCCAGCGCCGGTAGCACGAGCGAGACAGATGGATGGTGATCTCTCGCATCGACATACTTTGAGTGATGGAGTCAGCTGTGTGTCGCTACATGTCAGTATTTGACCCATATTTAGAAGTTAGCTACTATATGAATTTGTACTAGTATACATTTGCACGTACGCAGAAGCGTAGACCTCATTCGTCCAGCACGCGTACCCACAAACCAGTTTCAATCAGGACAGGAGAGAACGAAGGCAACTGTAGCAAGGGCTGCCGGTTGCTAATTGCTGACGGTCCTTGACGTGATGCATACAACGACAAATAGGCACTCGTAGCCAAGAAAAAATCACACACTTCCGTTGCTTTGGAAACTAGTCAGTATTTTAGATTGAAAGACTCCCCTGCAAAATGAGATGAAACTTCTTTGTTTGAACCTAGTAGGCCGTTGATTCACTAGAGCACATAAAACTCGTTTCGAAAGCAATGGACACCTGATGAATTTGGCACTGCCTTGCACAGCGATTTACACAAGGTACAAACTATTTACGCAATAGGAAAGGAATTACATGAGACACAAAGGTGTACAGCTACAGCTTGAACCACCAGACACAATTACTAGTACACAGCAGATGCGACAAAATGCAGAGTCATGAACAAATCCGTCAACTAAACCGTCCACGACGATCGTACTTAGCCGGTGATCTGAACCGCCTTCACGTCGGGCTTCTTGGCCTCTTCCTTGGGCACGGTGACCGTAAGCACGCCGTTCTCCATGGAAGCCTTTATGTGCTCTGTTTTGGCGTTCTCCGGCAGCCGGAACCGGCGCAGGAACTTGCCGCTGCTGCGCTCCACTCTGTGCCACTTGTCGTTCTTCTCCTGCTGCTCCTTGCTTCGCTCGCCGCTGATCTGAAGCACGTTGCCGTCCTCAATCTCCACCTTTACTTGCTCCTTCTCGAGCCCTGGGACATCTGCCTTGAACACGTGCGCGTCGGAAGTCTCCTTCCAGTCGATGCGTGCGCCAGCGAAGGCCGCCGTCTCGGAGTCAGAGAAAACATGCGGGAGGAGGCTGTTGCCGCCGCCGGAGCCGAAGGGGAAGCCATGGAAGGGATCCCAGAGGTCGAGGGAGAAAGGGTCGAACACGTTGCTGCGGCGAATGAGCGACATTGTGCGAAAACGAGTTCGTCCGTGACAATGAGATTGAAGAGGATTTGTTGGCTTAGGCAATTCAGGTCTGTTGCGTCTTTAGCTGTTTCGTCAAGTGATGTTTTTAGGTGTGGGGAAGAGTCGTTTTTATAGCCGGAAGCCCTGATGAGCCGGAAGAGTGCCATGGAGAATCCCGGCCTTCCCTGGAAAGGCCTAGAAGCTACTAGAATTTCCTGAGCTAACCTATCGTGCACAACAGATGGTCCCGTGGGCTTCTATCTTACTGGACGTCGTTCTAGAATAGTCCAGGCCCTCTATTTGCTAAACTGACAATAAGCCCAGCTCTCTAGTTTCCGTTGTGGCTCGGGTCCTCAAGTTGGGCTGCAGCCAGTAAGTTCCAGCACAGGCCAGAATTATCCAGAATCAAGCTCTGCCGCGAAACCCAGTTCCTTTCCGATCACCCTGCCTGCCTGCCACAACGGAGCCGGCAAGAAACATTGAAACAACTACCAGACTTGAAGAAGAAGCGAAAGACTTTGCAATCTGCATTTCCACAACCAATCTCGTGTCATCATCCAACCATGTGTTTGGGTTGGGTTATCCGTTTTGCTGATCCAAGTAAACTGTCAGCCATGCAAGTGCAGCTCCTCCAGCTCTAGCTCATCAAGGACCCATATTCATAAGTCTATGGTCGATCGTGCCATTATTCTTGTCACATGAGCCACTTGATGTCCCCTGTGGACCATATACCCCTGTCAGCGACCAGACCCCCAGACCCTGTTGTCTTCTTTCTCTTAGGGTGTGTTCGTTTTCTGAGTCTAAATTTTAGAATTGTCACATCAAAAAGAATCTTATTATTTAATAAGTATTAAATAAAGTTTAATTATAAAACAAATTACATGCCCCTAGACTAATTTACGAGACGAATCTAATGAGGTTAATTAAGTCGTGATTAGAAGATAGTTACTGTAGCATCACTTTAGCAAAATATAGATTAATTAAGCTCATTAGATTCATCTCGAAAATTAGCACCAATCTATCAATAGGGTTTTGTCATTAAATTGATCGAAATATTCATAAATAATAAGATTTTATTTGATGTGACAGTGCTAAATTTTAGAGGGGAAACGAACACACCCTTAATTGTTGATAAAATAGAGTACTATCGGATGTCCACCTGCTACAATTCGTAGTCAACCCCCCCTACCCAGTATTGGCATTAGGAGAGGCTAGACCCTACGTCTTTATGGATCATATGTCAGTGACTTTTAATACATTTGCATTACTGTACATAAGTTTGTCTTATCCGTTTGAATATGGGTCAGCAAAACGGACCATCCTATATTCAAAACATCCTATATTTGTCTTATCCCATAGACTTATGAATATGGGTCCTTGATGAGACAAACTTTCCCTAAATATAAAATAAAAGGACGTTTTACAGATAAGACAAACTTTAGGATTGGTATAAGAGTTAATGGATAGGCGAATGAAAGTATAAAATAAAAGATATGGTAATCTTCTGACACGTCGACTATTTTATTATTTAAATACTAGAAAGTTCTACCTTTAGAGATGAATGGAGTAGTTGTCCAAGAACTGACTCCTCAAAAAGTGGTACAGACCAAACCGTCGTCGACCACTGCAAGGCAAGACAAGTTGTTTTATTTATTTATTTGCGACTTGATCGAGCAGCAAGTCGAACCATCTATTGTGATCTCCATCCCAATTGTGCTGGGTCGGGCTACAACTACAATAGACCTTGATTTGGACTCGGATTAAAACATTTTACTAATAACATGTGCTAGTTGGTTAAGTGACATCTCGAGATTCGTGCATTTTTTTTAAAAAAAAGAGGAGTATGGGAGCGTATCTCTTATTACCAGTTGGCCTTAGCACATGCGAGATCTTATCGTCGTCAGAAACTAGAACGTTTTATATTTTGAAGACGATACTGTTTGTCTTCCAACCCTTTCTGCATCGACTCCAACCCATTCTACTACCAAATCCGTAGAAGCAGGATCATCAGTATTATTCAATCCAGTGACTCGGTGTTCCGATCACGAGCTGCGCCGGTACAATGGACCGCCCATAAACAACCCATGCGTCACCACTGGCTATTACAAGTACTCTCTTAATAGTTCTCTTCGAAGTCCAAAGCGAAGAAGATCAAATAGCAGTAGGGGCTAGGGAGTCTCGGCAGCAGCCATGGTGCTCTCCGATGTCGTCACCACTGAGAGCAACGCGCCGGCGCACTCGATGTCGTCCGCTTCGCTCCCGTGGCATGTTCTTTTCACCTGATGGCTAAGCTAGCATCACATTTGCCTTTTCCCCGATGCACTAACTCGGTTTCTTTGGTGCACGTGATGAACGCAGGCACCGGATGCCGGAGCATTCGATGGCGAAGGAGGCGGCCTACGAAATGATCAGCGATGAGCTGAAGATGGATGGAAACCCGCTGCTGAACATGGCGTCTTTCAGCGCAACGTGGATGGAGCCCGAATGTGACGGGCTCATCATGTCCGCCATCAACAAGAACTACATCAACATGGACCCGGTCACCACGCAGCTCCATGTAATTGGTTCTCTCAACTCACACGGACTAGATCAACTACGTACTCTCCATGACTTTCTTTTGAAAAAAAAATTATTGCACCTTTCTTATAACTTATAAGATCAACCCTAAAAAACATCTAGAATACCTCTTTTTATATGACCCTGGATGGAGCGAGTACTTTGTAGCGCAGTCCCGTTCATGATAAGATTTTCCTTTTCCATGGGATACAAAGATCTTGATATTTCTATATAAAATGACAAGAGAAAAGTATATTCCAAGAATGTTCATCATTTCAAAGATTTAATGCACACCAAAATTAACCCATAAAAATATACATTATCAACTGAGCATTGTGTGCATCGCTAGCAAGCTAACTCTCTCTCTCTACACACACACGCTTCCGATAGCTTCTTCTTCTTTTTCTGATCTTGTGGGTCCCACCAAGTAGTAGGGGGAGGGTATGTCATGGGGACCCGTCCATGTGCACGCCCGTGAATCAGGCAACAACCAATTGGCATGTTGCAAAGGAAAGACTAAAATGCACTTTCGGTCCCTAAATAATTGGCAGATGATCATCGAGGTGCATAAACTCTAAACATGACTATTTAGATCCCTACATTATTAGCAGACGGTCATTTAGGTTCACAAACTCTTATAGTGAGTTAGTGAGTAATTAGGTCCATAATCTATTAGGAAATACTTCAATGAACGCAGGTATATGTGCTCACCGTAGTTTAATTATTAATTATCGTTCAACATAAATATCAAATATCTTATTATACTATGGAACATATCAAATTACTTGTATCTGTCTTATTGATGTGTCAAATCATAATTTTAGGTACAAAAATGTCGAATTCCACACATGATTTATGAATACTTCAAATTATGATTTGACACATTAATAAGACATATCTACAACTAATTTTACATGTTTAATAGTATAATCAGATATTTGATATTTATATTGAACGATAATTAATAATTATACTAAGAAGGGGCACATGCCCCTATTCTCACAAAAGTTACTCTCTAATCTATTTATATTTTTTGCAAAAATCTAATTTATTTATATTGTGCAAATTATGTACATAATTTCTTTACGAGAAAAAATTATATCCTTCTCCTGAACATTCGTAATAAAATGATTTCTCCTGGTTCCCGAATAACAACTGGTGTAGCATCTCTCGTTGCCACTAAAGCACCATTATTCCCGTATCTGACAACCTCTTCATCCTGTGTAGATGACTATGTGGATCGCTTCTGCTCATGCACCATTATGGTGGTAACGATGGATGAGTTAGAAGGAGCCGTAGAGCCATCTATGTTAGACGAACCCATTTCATCATTAACAGAAAACATCAACCGCCAGTTCATCATTCACACACACACACAACATGATTGATGCCCGTTTAGTTGTAACAGCAAAATTTAGCCCATCTTCAAAATGGCAACTATGAGTAAAGTTGGGGCCACCAAGAAACATATTGATCTTTTCTTAAAACAAAAACAAGAAAGATATTGATGCCCGTGTAATTTGACATAGGATTGTGCATTATGGTGCAGGACCGGTGCGTGAACATGATTGCGCGTCTCTTCCACGCACCGCTTGATGAGTCTGAGACGGCGATTGGCGTCGGCACGGTGGGTTCGTCGGAGGCCATCATGCTCGCCGGTCTGGCCTTAAAGCGGCGGTGGCAGAATAAGCGCAAGGCCCAAAACAAGCCGTACGACAAGCCCAACATCGTCGCTGGCGCCAACGTGCAGGTAGTTATTTATCGGAAGTCATCAATCTGACGATGACGAATCAACCCAAAGCTCCAGTAATTAAGTAATCCCACACCTATACTATCCAATAGTTGGATTATTATGTAGGTTTGCTGGCGAAAGTTTGCGAGCTACTTCGAGGTTGAGCTGAGGGAGGTGAAGCTGCGCGAGGGTCACTACGTGATGGACCCGGAGAAGGCAGCGGCCATGGTGGACGAGAACACCATCGGCGTCGCTGCCATCCTCGGGTCCACGCTGACCGGCGAGTTCGAGGACGTGAAGCTGCTCAACGCCCTGCTGGACGCCAAGAACCGGGCGACCGGGTGGGGCACGCCGATCCACGTGGACGCGGCGAGCGGCGGGTTCGTGGCAACGTTCCTGTACCCGGACCTGGAGTGGGACTTCCGGCTGCCGTGGGTCCGGAGCATCAACGTCAGCGGCCACAAGTACGGCCTCGTCTACCCGGGCATCGGCTGGTGCCTCTGGAGAACAAACGAGGACCTGCCCGGGGAGCTCGTCTTCCACGTCGACTACCTTGGGACAGGGAGGCAGCCCACGTTCACGCTCAACTTCTCCAAGGGCGCCGGCCCGGTCATCGCGCAGTACTACCAGCTCGTCCGCCACGGGTTCGAGGGGTACAAGAACATCGTGCGCGAATGCCGCGAGAACGCCGTGCTGCTCAAGGAGGCCATCCGGAAGATGGGCTGTTTCGACGTTGTGTCCAAGGACGATGGCGGCGGCGTGCCGCTGGTGGCCTTCTCGCTCAAGGACCGAAGCAGCCGTTGTTACGACGAGTTTGATGTCTCCGAGATGTTGCGCCGCGAATTTGGGTGGATCGTGCCGGCCTACACCATGCCTCCCGACGCGCAGCACGTCACGGTGCTCCGCGTCGTCATTCGGGGGATGGCTTCAACCGCGCCATGACCGAGCGACTCATTCTTGACATCGACAAGGTGATGAAGAAGCTTGACGCGCTCCCGTCGAGGCTCAGTCCGCTGCCCACTGCCCCCGTTATTACCGCGGCCAGGATGAACGGCGTGGCGGTGCGAATGGCCACGCCAAGAACTAAGGGATCCATAAGCTTGTCGTCGCCAGCAAGACCAACAATGGCGTCTGCAATTATTGCCGGTGCCACTATACGACACGGCTCCTTCATCCGGCACTCGGTGCAGTTTTTCCATCTGCTCATGTTCGGTGCAGTTTTTACATCTGATGTTCGGCGCATTTCTTCCATCTGATGTGGGTGCGAAACAGCGCCAAAGATTCTTTGATCATGTTATGGAAAGCTGAAAAATAGTCGGTGCCATATTTGATCGAAATGTATTTTTTTTAGCAAGTGAAAATATATCAGTATCATCTGAAAGTTGAGAGAAATCTACTGACCTTTGGAGCTCTCAACAACCATGTGCCAAAATGAAATTATGTTAAATTTTATAAATTTGTCAGAATTTGTTTTGACAACATATCTACAACTAGTCTGACATGTTTAATAGTATAATCAGAAATTCAATATTTAAATTTAACCATATTAATAAAAATGGTAGGGTGAACACATGCCTCTATGCCTATAAAAATCATTCCCCTTCCAGAAAATGCTATAGACCAAAGGATAGGGTGAACACATGTCCCTATGCCCACAAAAATTATTCTCCTTCCAGAAAATGCTATAGACCAGAGCATAGGGTGAACACATGCCCTATGCTCACAAAAATCATTCCCCTTCGAGAGAATGCTATAGACACTGTGAGACTCATGGTTAGTAAAAAGGTTAATAATTTCCTTCTGGGTTCATGGCAATTCAAAATGTTATAATAATTTTCTTCTGGGTTGATGGCAATAGATCAAATCCCTACATTTAACTATGAAATGTGCTCCGGTACTTCTCTCGATGTATTATTTCGTGTAGGGCATGCTAAGTAATAGATGAACGTGTATAGTCTAAAGATGCAATGATGACCAATGGATAATCACATTAGCTATTAAGGACTGAAGAGATACGGCTGGAACTTTAATAAGAAAACGAAGTGAAATAACAATACGAATCTATTCATATAAATAACTCACGTGTGCACTTAATGCAAATTGCAAGCGCTGATGATATGGCACGAGTTCGCACTATCAACGTCACTTTTTCAATATGTGATGTATATTAACCACCAACCGGATCCGTGGCGCAATGGTAGCGCGTCTGACTCCAGATCAGAAGGTTGCGTGTTCGATTCACGTCGGGTTCAAATCCCCGATCATAGTCCGGAATAGTTTTTAAGCGCTCCATTGTAAGCCAATCAACAATTGCCATATTATCACTTTTTGTTTTTCTGCCCAATGGGACCTCGAAGTCGGGCACATTAGACGGATTTTCCCAAGTAGGGCCTTGCTGTTTTACCAGGCTCATCCTAAATTTGTTTGGCCGTTTGTCACGTTTTCTGGTTTGCTAGGGGATAATCGTGGTAGCTCAACGAGCTGGACATGCCCAGCGTGTGCCATCATCTCATATGAAACTATAAAATCTAAAAACAAAAATGGAGGTAGAAGGGATTGAACTTGGGACAGCCGGTGATCTTACCAGCATATCAATATAGTTTACTCTTAAAATCAAATGTATATGTATGTAAACTAATCATCACAAGCGGGCAGGGTAACATCTTTTCGTAAGTTGTGGATACTTAAAACTTGACAATATAATCATCGTCCTGCTAGATAAACAGAAGCAAAATTGCAACCTCTGAATCCTTGGTAAGGACAGATCAGGACAAGTTAACTGTGTAAGAACCTAATTAAAAATGTGCAATATTCTATACATCTATGACACACTCAAGTTGAATTTAATACTGATGCAAAATGATTAAAATAAAACCAGTATTCCAACACAGCTCTACCGAGAGATTTACTAGTTTCTCACAGTACCGGACCAAGTATCTCTGACAATCCAGGTAACAGAAAAGACTCAGACGGTGACATCGGATCAAAAAAATCTGTAGAAGATAATACAAGCTGATGCTCCTACACTAGTCCTTTTCACATAACAACCCTACAACTCCTCTTTTGCTGCAAAGTTATTTCAAATGAACTGCAGCAGTAGCACCTGCCAACTGAGGACCGCAGAATGACATGTTCCTGGAAGGGGCAAATAGAATAAGATACCACAATTATTCTGACAAAATGGTTGAGTAAAAAGCAGTGGGAGAACATAAGCATACCGCAACACACTACCACACTACTTCCTAAAAATGGAGGTGAATACTCCTCCTATTCAACTTTCCCTTTGCCCTGCTCAGCAAGCTTGGCTGCCACTTCCTCTTCTGATAAAGGCAGATAGTAAATCCTTGGAGAGGCTTGTGTCTTCCTGAAGAGATCATCAAGTGTAACAACAGGAGGTTCTGGTTTCTTTGGAGTGGGTGGAAGCCTCTCTCTTGCTGATGCTGGATCAGATGTAGGCGGTTTAGCAAGGGGCGGTGGTGGTGGCAATTGTTCCCTTGGACTTGCTGCCTGGCGTGGCACACTTGGATTTGCCTGGGCAGGTTGAGCAGCAGGTGCCCTTGAGGCAGGAGCTGGGCTAACAGGAGCTGCTGCAGGGGGGGAGGTTCTAGTTTGAACTTCACTTCCTGAGGATCGACAAATTCAGCAACCAAATGATTGCCATTGTTTGGGGGCCACTGCAGGTTGTAGACAGCATTCCTCGTAGCCACAGCTTCATCCACAGAGGAGAACTGCACATTAAAAGGTACAAAATGAAGTTGAAGTAATGAAGTCAGAGCATAATTAGTCCGAACATACAGACTATGAAACAGGCATCACACCCTATATTTAAGTCAGCTAGATAGTAAAACATTATCATTTTTCAAGATCACATCCACTGATTGTATTATGTACCAAAAAAGTACAGACTTCATTTATCAGTAGAGACTTGATTCAGTAAGACAAGACTAAATGCAACTACTCCAGTATATGTTTATGGCAACAATTGAACGAATCATCAATATGCACACCGATCTGTCAAGAACAGACCAAAAAGTAATTCCTCTGGTTTCATTTTATTGGCATTGTCTACTGCAATTTGTACTAACCAACATTAAATATATAAAACCGGTAGGAATACTATTTACATTGTACAATGAATCTATTTCAGATATGCACAATTGAGTTCATTTTGGTTTGTAGTACAAATACAATGTGACAGATAATGGTATATAATAAAACAAGTTTTGGAAGAGTAAAGAGAGCATACTGTGACATAGCAATGAGTTTTGATATGATCCATCCAGAAGTTTTGAACTGATCCAGTTTTACCAAGAAGCTCTTGCACAGCTTTCAGCGTAAATGGGCGTACAAATCGGTCAATTCTCAAGGAAGTTGTTGCAGGCTTCTGGGACGGTGGCACTAGAACACAAATACCAAAACAAATGAGGTCACAACATTCAATCAAATATATATATAAATATGGACATGGGGAAAAAAGGGATCAGCAAGGAGATAGGCTCACCGATCCGCTCCTTTGGAGAATCTCCACTGGCAGTTGAATCAGATCTCCCAAAAGAACGTTTTAAAGCAGGCTGAAAAACGTCTTTAGGAGCTTCAGCAACAGTTTGACTCAATGTTTGCCTCTCTGGAACTTTGCCACTTTCTCCAGTCCACCGGCGCTGTCGTTTAATGGGTTCAGTGTTTGCAACAATTTCTTCAGCTGTGTATTCAACCAAGTGTTAGAACGATTAGAGACCATGTATATTTGATTCCGCAAACACCATTAGATATATTGTTCAAATCTTTTAAGTACACAATAAACAAATTGATTATATGCCCATTACATTGCACGATGAAGGTGATTAAAAGATTGATGTAATAACGAACATAAATATAATAGCTACGGCCTTGATGCAAGTCATAACTGACTGAATCATCTCATGTTGAAGGCTTTCATTGGACAACTTAACAATAGTACTATTAGAAAAAAAAATGTTTAACTACCACTATATTCTCCCTGAGGACTATCTAGTGTAAATGTAAATTTAGAATGGCATTTTCCTTGTACGTTATCTCCAAAAACAAAAACTTTTTAAAGCATAAAGGTTCCTTATGGAAGTCTGAATAAGAATGGGCATAAAGCAACTGCACATCAAAGGGATGTCACCAAGCTGGTATAAATATATGTACAACAGCAGTCAGAATAACAAGATCATGTGAGTCATGATTCACATTATGGTCAGGTAACAGAAGGCAAGAACAAATTATGTGCTGAATGAAGAATAGAAACTGTAGAATAATTTTAAGAAACAAACAAGGCTTTTAATGGAAAAGAGAATAAACCTTCAAGTTTCCTCTTTTCTGCTGAAGCTGCTGGTTTTTCTTCAGCTATAACTTCCTTGGTATCAACAGAGGAAGCCTCAACAGCAGAATCAGGGGGTGTCACCTCTTTCACATCTTTTGAGCTAAGCTCAGGTGTTCCTCTGAGGCCATCAGATTTCATATTGGGCTCAATTTGTTTACTCTCCATGACATCCTCCTCCATCGACTCATCACCTGAACTCCGGTCTAAATTTAATTTCTCTGGGGAACCAACTTCAGGACTACCTTTCTTGTACGAGTCCACATTATCTGTGGCATCCATGTCTTCCAAAGGTGACTGGTTCTTAACCAGCTCTTTCTCATCATCCAGTGGCTGCAAATCTCCACCTAAGGAAGTAACGCCGGATGATGGTTCAACCATCTTCGGCTTAACCTCTAGTTCTAAATCAAAATTATTAGCATTCAAGTTATCCTCTATACTACTCTTTTTTTTAGTTGATATATCATCGCTAGAAATCGACTCACACTTAATAGACCCTAAATCTGGGCTAACCTCAGGTACCTGGTTATTTGGTTTTGATATGATGGGCTCGTGATCCTCGTTCAAGAGCTTAGAATCTTTGTGCTCTTCATCATAAACTGAAGAACCCAAACCATTGTTAGGTGCTAATTTCTCTCCATCATTGCTTACTGGTGCAGCTGTAACATCAGCATCCATAGCATCAGCATCTGATGTGAAGGCATGAACAGGAGCTGGTGCTGAATCCTGCTTCTCAATGTTAATTGCTTCAGTGACATCAGATGTGACTTCAGGAGCTGTCAAGTCCGACTTCATATCAGTATTGAGCTCATCGTTGACAATGATTGTCTCATTGGTGCGAACATCTGAGGTATTCTCAAGAACAGGCTCAGCAGTACTTTCCATATGTGGTTGCATTTCTTGAAATGCCATATTTTCTCCAGCATTTGATTCTGGCATTTCTTCTTCAGCTGCTGCAGCCTCACTTAAGGAAGCTTCAACATCAGCAGTTGGGGGGCTCTAACAGCAGAAGTCATGGATTCCTGGCCAACTTCAGAGTCAGGAACTTCAACTTGCTGGGTAACATGAACGGTAGTTTCTTGGCAAACTTCTGTAATGGTAACTGTAGTTTCCTGAGTAACATTTACGTCAGGTTGCGGATCAGCAGTGGCATTCAGTCCCACATCTTCAGTTGCTTCGCTGGCAGCTTGTTCAGTCTGAATGGAATCAAAGAGTCGCCTCACAAGCTCCTCTTTCAAACCTTTGACAGGGAGTCTCCTCTTACGGAGTTCATCCTTCAGATCAGTAACTCTCCACTGATCGATTGGTCGGTTGTTTAGGACAGGATATGATGACATGGTGACTGCAAACAGAAGAAAGCAATAAAATTAACATCCACACTACAAGGTCGCCACAATATAAGTAACTTGTTGATTAAAAAAAGTGGAAAAAAAAGGTCAATGTGATTCCCGTGAACTAATTGGTTTGCTTGTGCTTCATTAGTTTTAGAGTTCATATGTAAAGGTAAATAAGTAGCAGAAAAAACAAAATAAAAAAAACTTACTGAGTAAACACAACTAATCATTCCATACCATCAAAAACTTTACATTATATTATAAAAAGGACAGATGTCAAGCACACATCAAAATTATCAAGTATGATACTAAAGCAAGATATTTCAATGCAAGGGGTTCTAAAACCAGACTAATGCAGAATCCCACAATCAATCACGTATGTGCGCGAATCAAAGGTATAGGAAGACATGTCAGAAACATTACACCACAACTCTTAGATCCCTCACTATCAAGCAATACATGCAATGCATCTGCAGAGGGCCACATATAAGGGCACTATAGGACTAATGCAGAATTCCACAATCATTCATGTATGTGCACAAATCAAAGGTATATGAAGACATGTTGGAAACATTACACCACGACTCTTAAATCCCTCACTATCAAACAATACATGCAATGCATATGCATAGCACCACATATAAGGGCACTACAGTACTAAAGCCAATTAACTGGTTGCTTATATTAGATTAATTTTACAGTTGATCATGTGTGAATGTCACTATTAGCAAAAGCTTTGAAAATATATGTTTTCGAGGAAGCATACCTACTAATCCAGAACCAGAACACCTAGAATTTTTTCATGCCTTCCCGTATTTTATTATACAGAACGGTCATATTATACCAGGATACAATTATCAGATTAATTCTGCGTTACACTCCACTAAAGCACATCTATAGCTAGATATTTCATTGTTAGGAGTACCAAAACCATCTTAGAGATGCAGAATTCCACGATGACACGACATAGATATGAAACATAACTACACAGCTCCCGAATCCCGCTCTGTCAAAAAAATAGAGCGACACAAAGAGGACCGAGTATGGCTCACCTGACAACAATCCTCGGGCCAAGGGATCGTATTGAACAGAAGGCGCAGCAGCCTTCACGGAGACGCCAAAACCCTAGCCCTAAAAGCAAGGGGCAGTCAGATCAAAACCGAATCCCCAACAAAATCTGCCAAAACCAATTGCAAACGCGAGGCAATAAGAATTGATTCCACGCACCAGCCGCCGCGAATCCTCCGAGGCCACGCTCTCCTGAAACAAACAACCAAAAAAGCACCACAAAAATTTCCCAAAAAGAAAAATCTCGAATGAAATACAGATGGATGGCCGAGAGGGGGCGGTGAAGGCTGGATTGGCGGCGAGTGGAAGGAGAATCGGGGGTTCGGCCTCCCCCGGCTGCTTTGTTCGAGCGCTAGGGTTTGGGAGGCGCGGCGCGTTACGAGTGAAGCTGGGGAAGAGGATGATGTGGTCTGCGGGGCACGGGAAGGCGATGGAGGGGTTTGATGATCTATTGCACCTGGCATGTGGGGTATGCTGGGAAGGCCGGAACAGATGCGCCTTCCAACTTGGATTCGAACAAAACTACGTTTTCTTGATTGGGACACGGATTTAGTGATTTTTTATCTATTAGACTATCACAACATATTTACTGTCAAACTAAGTAGAGGAGCCAGATTTAGAATTAGAACAATAATAGGAGGAAGGTTGATTATAATAACTTGGAACTTTATGCGCATATCATTGCCCTTAATCAAGATATACTCAATGTTGATCTTCTCGCTCCACACTTGTACATTATTTGATATAAAATGTCAGTTTGAACAAGTGTTTTAGATCTATTCCATCATTTTCTTCATGGATAGATAATATTTTTTCGTTAGGAATGGGAAAATAAAATTTAGTTTATGCCAAAAAGGTTTAAAAAATAGTCAAAGCAAACAGCAAACTTCACGGGACTATCTAACTATGCATATCCTCTTTTGACATGACTTTTTGTGCATCCTGTGTAAGTAAGGCTTTTCTAGACTTTACTATTTATATGACGCCATAATTTTTCGCCAGTTTTGTTGAATTTTTTAATACTCAAATTGAACTACTTGAACAACAAAAATACATTACTATAACAATCTAAATATATAACTGGAACAATCAGGTCTTAAACGCCCATTGTTATGCACTACTTGAACAATCATATCTTAAACTAGCCTATTGTTCCTGTAATGTATTTATATTGTTCCAATAGGATAGTTTCGATATTCTATCATTTCAATTTGAATGTCCCAAAAATTCAATAAAACTTGGAAAACAATTTTACCACTCCCTATAGGCTATTCTTTTTTCTTTGGAAATATTTGATTTTACTTCCAAGGGGTTTTTACGCTGCAAGAAAAAAATCCATAACACACTTGTGTTCCACATCAACTCTTATTTCCTATAATGCAATAACCATATAATTTAGGTCCTTGCTAATTTTCAGCTTACTGAAAATTTTGTAAACTTTCAGTCGACGATGAGAATCATCATCTCAGTGATCTACAACTGCCATATCATCTTCTACCTCCCACGAGTACTTATCTGGTTGACTGACGGACAAGTTAAAGGATTTTGACAATATCAAGCATGGACTAATAATAAATAACAGTTTTTTTCTATTGGAATTATATGAGAAATTTTTTTAATGTGTCATAAAAAACACATAATTCAAAAAATTTCAAACTATAAATGTGTACAAATCTCTTAACGGGTCTGTTTTCGAAAGTCATTGTAGTTCACAAACCCGATAACCATCGACTGAGACTTTCGATCGACTAATTGCAAAGGAAACATGTATAATTTATCATATAATCTATCAAAAAAAAGACTTATTATAAATGTCCTACAGAAACTTATGACCACATCTCATTTGTATCCGTGCAAGTGAAACCTAGTAAATTGGAATAGAATCCAGGACTGCCGTCAAAGAAACAAAAAACACATGAACTGCCTGCTTATAGGTTTTACGGCCCTCTTTAATGAATTAACTGTGGATTTTTTTCATATTTATTTGAAATGATACTAAAAGACAAAAACTTTACAAATTTATTTAAATACCAGTTATTGTCAATATTGTGATAATGCAAGGTCAGCTGAGGTAATCATTGTGAATTAGTTACTATAGGGAACTTAGTTTTGCATAGAAAATCATATCAGGTGATCAGTCAAATATTTTGTGGTTATGTAGCTTGAGCTGACATCCATTTATCACAACGATTTGGATTCGAGATCATGCAATCTGTAATCTGTAACATGACAAGGTAGTCCACCCAATTTAGAAGATTATCACACAATTAATACATCGCCTAAGGATATCATCACACACAACAACCCTGGGTTCATCAACGGTAGTTAGAATGCACAGACAAGACACAACAACTCTGGGTTCATCAACGGGAGGGGGAAAATACAAAGAAAAACAATAAGGTCGTGAAATGAGAGCGATAACTCATGAAGATACATTCAAAGAAATCATGAGCTGCATGAAGACGCCACATAAGCCAGCTCTGATCATAATCCATATTGACAACAGTTTGCTATGGCGCCCATACTATCTCGAACAAATTCCTTATTTGCCATTGAAAATTATACCAGTCCCTTATTTGCCATTGAAAATTTCCAATTCCCTTATTTGCCATTGGATTCAAATTTCAATCCCTTATCTACCACTCCAGCAACTTTGAATGATAGAAAATTTTGCTTGTAGCTATAATGTTTGTACTATAGTAGCAAAAAATGTTTGTTTCAGTGTGTAATTTGTGTCAATTTTTTGGATGAAAATTAAAGGTAATTTTGAGGAAATATAATATTTGCATATAATATTCATCCGAAAATTTTGAAACTTTTTTGACATAAAATATACACTATGATGGACCTATTTATTACTGTAGCATGAGCGTTGTAGCAACGGGAGTAAAATTTTCTATCAACTAAAGTGACTAGAGTGGTAGATAAGGGACACAAATTACATTCCAGTGGCAAATAAGGGAATTGGAAATTTTCAATGGCAAATAAGGGAAGATTCTAATTTTCTGTAGCAAATAAGGAATTTATCTTTTGACACCCACAGCAAAGTTGAACTAGCTTTCGCTCACCCCTGCATCCCCTGAAGCTGAGCGTCCATCTGTGGAAGAACGTCTCCCACAGATGGACGGTCAGTAGCCCGTTCAGCAACACACTTCTCAGCAGCTTCACAAAACTTCATTAAACTCTGTGGATCAATCTTTCCCTTCAGGGAGGGATCAATAACTTGTTCAAGCTTACCCTCTTCCTTACAGCGTGACGCCAAATTCGACAAGTAAACTTTTTGCCGTGGAAGTTTGTAGTCAATGAAAGGTCGAGCAAAGAGGACCTCAAACAGTACAGTACCAAAAGAATAGATATCTGATCTCTTATTTAGCTGAGATGTGGCCGTGTATTTGGGGTCATCAAGAAGATAAGAAAATAACTGCCCTGTAAGATTTTAGAATCATCCTCTGGTATTGCATTACCAACATCAATTATCTTTCCAACCCAATTCTCTTCAAGAATATTTGTTGGGTTCAGATTACCGTGGATGATGGTATGCTCTGTCCCAACGTGAAGGTAGTGCAGTGTTCGAGCTACACCAATGCAGATCTCCAGACGCTGCTTCCAAGTAAGGGGTGGCTTCTGGGTTCTATATAGGTGCTCACCCAGACTTCCATGAACCATGTAGCTGTAAACCAGGACTATCTGGTCCTTCTCATCGCAGTAACCCATCAGGGGCACAAGATGACGATGGTGGAGCTTTGACATCAACTCTTTCTCGGCATGAAACTTTTGGGGACCAGGCGTAATCCGTGAGTTGAAAGCTTCACAGCTACCTCAGTTGCTCTCTCATCAATCTTGAGGTTGCCACGGTCCTGACTGGTAATCTTGAGGTTGCACAGGGCCTCCGAAATCCTCGGGACGGCCCTGACTGGTAATACTCGAGAACCAACCCACTGAGAAATTTTGGAGACAAGCTCGCAACAACACATTATCTATTTGGCAGAGTTACCAAAGAAACAAATTTGATATGTAGAGTATTTTAAAACAATGCAGAGGATCCCTCAAAACATCGACGCAACTATTAGTCCAAGATAAATAGCAGTAATGCATTACAATTTACATCTAAAGATTCGCCCTGTTCGGCTGATACGATTTCCAGCCAAAGTTGGCTTACAGCCAGCACCACCTATCACTGGTATGAGTAGCAGCAGCCAGCAGCAACAGTCATTTGGCTGTATATCAGCCCAGCCGAACAGGCCCATTATTGTCAGCACAATATGCGAGAAAATTCTTGTCAAAAAAAATTATTTAACGCAGAAAAGTATCCATTTATCTTGCAAATCTGAGACAGCTACACCAACATAAATCAGCTCGTACCGAGGTAAAAAGATCGTAAACTCTCTGTCCAAAGGGAATTAGGAGCTGGAAGTGGAACTGGAGACACTTCTGGGTGCCAGCTCATTGGAGTCCCCTCGCCCACAGCATAGCTTGACCAAGCAAGGCATTCGCTCACATCAGCGCTCTTCTGCAAGAAAAGGGCATGCTCTAGGTCTGAGATCACATCTTCCATGCATGGACGGTCAACGCCACGCTTAGCAATGCATTTAAGAGCAGTTTCTCCGAATTTGTCAAGACACCGTGGATTAATTGTTTCCTTTATGTACGGGTCAACAAGCATACCAATGTTGCCCTCTTCCTTGCAATGCACCGCCCAGCTCAGCAAGTACCTTTGTTCAGTCGGACAATTGGTTTGCAAAACAGGACGAGCAGAGAGTACCTCAAGCAACACAGCACCGAAAGAGTACACATCTGATTTCTCCGTAAGCTGGCTTCTGCGTCCATATTCAGGATCTGGCCAGTTACCCTTGTATATCCATAATGTGTCGACAAATGGATCGGTATCAGTATTATCTGAAATCTTGCCAATCCATTTCTCATCTACGAGAATATTTGTCAGCTTCACATTTCGGTGGACGATGGCATGTTCTGCACCTCTGTGAAGGTAGTGCAGTCCACGGGCTGCATCGATGCAAATGTCCAGACGCTGCTTCCAGGTGAGGGGTGGATTATTCTTGGTATGATACAACAGTTCACGCAGGTTGCCATGAGCCATGTACTTGTAGACTAGGATCATCTTATCCTTCTCTTTGCAGTAACCGATCAGTGGCACGCGATGGGGGTGATGGAGATTTGATCTAGTACTATTTGTTATGCCAGGAGAATTCAAACACTTTATGGCTACGATGGTTGCACCCCCATCAATCTGTCCATGGTAAACGCTACCGTATTCACCCTGGCCAACAAGGTCTGATTTGTCAAAGTTTCTTGTAGCAGTTTTTATCTCCTCATATGAGAATTCACGGCACAAGTCTCGCTGCAAAGTCTTGGACGGGATGGTCATCATAGGAGATGGAAGTGCAGATCTACTCCTCCGCATCCATGAGAACAATTTTTTCCGTTGTTGTAGATCCCGATGTGATGATTTCATTAGCATCCGAAGGCGTTCTAGAACATGAATCATCTCTGGACTTGTATCCCTGTCCATTTTCAGGCATTCACCTGCTAGCTTTGAAACCCCCTCAAGAATCTTTATGCTGTTTTGGCTTGCGATTTCAGCATCAAACATATCTCTCACACTTTTGGTTCCCCTTGAAAAAGCATCAGTAGATAAATAAATGATGCTGGCTCTGCCAGTATCTGTTGTTGCCTTTTTCCTAGTGATTAGTTCCACTAGGACTACTCCAAAACTGTAAACATCACTCTTTGCAGTGAGACATCCATCCAGAGCAAACAAAGGGTCCATGTAACCTATGCTTCCTTTTAGATTCTCAGTGTACAATGTATTGCCTGTGTTAACTAGCCTTGATATTCCAAAGTCTGATAGCTTTGCATTAAAACTGTCATCCAGTAGTATATTTGCAGGCTTGATGTCTCCATGAATGACTTGGGTATACATGTAAGAATGCATGTATGCTAATGCCTCTGCGCACTCTGTGGCGATCCTAAGTCGGATATCCAAAGGGATGTGCCTATTGTTACGGTGAAGAATATCACTCAAGTTTCCATTAGAGATATACTCAGTGACCATCATCAGGGCATTGTCCTCTACACAGTAACCCAGGAGCCTAACTACATTCTTGTGATTGATTTCACGATGGATCGTAAGCTCTTTAGCAAAATTTTCTTTCACATTCTGGATAAACCTCTTCACTGCAACCATACTCATGTCTTCAAGGACTCCTTTAAAAACCTCTCCAAAGCCACCTCTCCCAATGAGAGTTTCATAATTGTTAGTTATTGATTCTATTTGACCTTTTGTAAAGCGTTTTAAGTTGTGATTACTAAGCACCATCCACTTTGATCTATCAGCCCCTTGGATCAAATCTGTCACCTTGTTTTCTGGAAGATTCATCCTGCAGAAGTCGTAAATCTTCATTGTACTAGTCGATATACAATAAACTTTGACTGAAATGCTGGATAATAGTATATATATGATTATAAGTTAGTACCTTGTCGTTTAAGCAAAATTGTTCCAGTGAAGCCGGAGTCAGCAATAGGAAAATATAACTTGTACTCCTTCCTATGCAGTGATAGCTGCAACGTTGTTGATAACTCCTCGAAAAAAATTAGATGCAGATTTTATCTATGCAAAGGTAACTCACAGATCAAGGAAACATCTATGCAAGGAATGGTCAATCTTTCTTTCATTCGCAAGCCACATGGTAGACAGCAGATATAATTCATTTCCAATCAATACACCGTGAAAATGGAATCAGTGACAGTGAATGTTTTGCATGTAAAGAGTTGGAAAGATATCTAATAGCAAAGTGGCCATGTAAACATATGATTCAGCTTCCCCTAGCAAAAAAAAAACATTTGATTGAACTTGTTATACCTGTTAAGGATGGAACTTCCTGTGCCAAGCAAGATTTCATCTCCTGCGAACCGCCGTGGATGGATGAAAAACATATGCAAGTGGCACGGTGCTCTCTTAAGCATTTGTCTTCTATTTGAGAGTTGTCACCATGTGGGCCCTATGGTTAGAATCAAGGTTGAGATAACCGATTGAACTGTGAGAACCGCCCGGGGCGGTCCACCGGTTAACCGGATAGCCGGAAAAACCGGCCGGTTAGCCGGACGAAATTTGATTTGTGGCCGTGCCGGTGGCAGCTCGGTTAACCGGCCGGTTTCTCCGGTTAGCCGGCCGGTTTTCAGGCACGAGTGCAAATTGCAATAGAATCAAGAAAAATTCAGAAAAATAGGAAAAAAATGCATTAACTGCCCTAAAATATTAACGATAATTTTAGACATAAATTCATATTATATCCACTTCATAGGACACAACACAACCATATTGCCCAATAAAAAGTCAAATATAGTTGTCTAACTCATATTGTTCACAAATTCATACAACAACAAGATTAATTGTACATAATGCATAGAAAGTATGACTTTCACTCATGTCTCGGCTATAGTTGTCCAAAACATAGTCTTCAACAAATATTATACATCAAGAAAATTTGGGAGAGGGAGGGTTAGTCGGCCGGTTATAGCGGTTAACCAGCGCTTTGACCGGTTAACCAACCGGTTATAAGGTTCTATAGCCTTTTTACCTTTATTTGTATTCCGTAAATTTTTTCTATGTCAAACAACTTCAATTTCAAATTATTCTTTTACTATAAATCTTTATTTCTTCTCTAGTTTTTTAACAAATTTTTTATACAAAATTTTTCAAATTTTGAAAATTTTTGAATTTGAACCGGGGTTAACCGGCCAACCGGTGCAACCGGCCCGGACCGGTTTACGGTTAACCGGGTTAACCGGCCGGTTAACCGGGTTAACCGGCCGGTTAACCCCGGTTCTTTGAACCCTGGTTAGAATTGGTCATTCCAAGTCCAACTGTGGAAGGATTTTTATTAAGGCCGGATGAGACATTTCATCGAGCATGTACCGCGCGTGCAGCACGAGCTCTTCGGCGCGCCACCGTACACCCAGCACTAGAGGAACCATTGCGCGCGAGCAAGCCTCGTTGCCAGGCGCTGACTCCCAGGCTCCCAGCCATGCGCCTTGCTTGGTTCGTGCCCTCCGGGCACAGGCCAGCTCGCCAGGCACGCGCGTCGCCTGCGTCCGAAATCGGACGACTGCCTAGTATTCTCAACGCAAGAACCAAACAAACCGGCATGTGGCCTCGCTGTCAGTCGCTCCATCTCTCCTCTCCCGGGCAGGCCTTGCTGCTTCGCAATGGTGCGTGCCACTGCGTGGCCGTTAAAATTATTATGTCGAAATTGTCTCTTTTGAAAAATTAGTTAAACGATTATGTAGGTTATTGTCAGAGAAATATACTAATTAACCAACAAGTTCCTGCAAATAGAAGCTCACACGAACACTATGGTGGAGTCAGGTCATTTTGTCGCTTTCTCTCCTCTTCTTTAAAATTTTAGGTCTGAAGTCTGATCACCAAGTCCATAGCCTCCCGTTGCATTCTGCTTGAATCCATTTATTAGTTTACAAAATAGATGTCACTTGAATTCGAGTCTCGTTCCTTCGCAAAAAGAATTGGAGCCTCGTCCAGTCGTCCTAACGCAACTGGCAAAGCTTTGTATATGTACCAATTCCAGTCCTCACTTCATTGTTTTTCTTTCTTGAGGACTGAGGTAATGAACCGATATACAAGCTCAAAGATGGTCAGTACACCGTACACGGATCACAAGCAAAGAAAAAAGTATACTAGTATAGCGGAACACACAAAAAGAAGAACCATCCACAAGTCTAGCACAGAAGGGCTAACTGTTGCCTCAGATGCAGCACGCGGGCACCCGCGATGATTGCAACAATGTTTCAACTCCTCGAGACTGCCCATGTATGAACCTCTGCGGATGAACCCAGCTGATCGACCGGGTCCAGTGTGGATGAATCCAGCAGGGCCAGGTGTAACGCTGGCGTTGGCCACAATCACGGCAAAACAACTATGCTTATGCTCTCATGAACAAGATGAAGAAACATTTTTTTTCTGCTCAAATTTGTCATAAACATATGAAATCAAACTTGTCATAAGCAGTAAATTAAGGAAGGAAACATCTGGGTCTGATGACTCACCCCTGAGAGATGAGCACGAAGCAACAGATACAGTACCGCACAGTTAATTGACTGACTTCATTTTCAGAGATATAATACAGATGTTTTACATATCATATAAAAGCTACAGGCTTGCGGAAGTTCCATGGCTTCTTTCCGGTTGGATCTAGTATGATTTAGTAAATGTTGTTGTCAAAAACCCAGGGCTCATGCTGGAAGAGCTCTCTTCCGTTCATTGGAACGGCCCCTGAAGCTATGTCTGCAGCACGCTTCTGAGCTGCTTCAGCCTTCCTTGCAGATTCCTCTGCATCCTGAAATTTAAACAAATAAAGATTCTTACCAAATTAATGCCTTATTTCCCAAAAATAAACTGAAGAAAAACTATACTGCCTCCAGTTTAAAACAACAAAAATCAAGGCCTGCAGTTTCCGACCTTTTACCTAGTCACAGTTTCTCAAGTTTCCTCTAAAAAAATCAAGAATAGTTTCTCGAGTTAAACAAACACAAATGAAGACATAACCAACTGTTGTACATAATGACTCTGCGTTAGCACACATCAAAATCACCATTGCCTCCCAGTCCCAGTAAGCAACGGATATTGATATTCAAGTATTTTGGTTATACCCACAAGCAACAATTTTCGTTAAAGCTCCCAAACTTTTTTTACTATCTCCGATGTCTAGGCCACTACAAGAATATATTGTAGAGCAGGGCCACTAGAAATGAATGGACTAGCAAAATAAAACACTATTGGTTCTAGATTAGATTAACAGAAATTATCATTTTAACTCTTAACTTTCTGAAATCTTTGCCTAAAAAAACTTTCTGAAATCTGTAACATAGTCAAACAAGAATTTCTTCAGAGAAGCTTCCTGGTTTACAGCATAACATGTGTCCCAAAAAAACTCACAAACCCATGAAAAAGTAGAAATCAATGGCAACAGAACTACAATTATATTAATGAGTCGTTATTAAGAAAATAGATATGATTTGAGATGCCACATATGACATACCCACAAGCCTACATACTTTCTTTTATACTAGATATTATTACTCCCTCCGCTCCTTAATTCTTGTTGGTCCCGACCACGGGATTGAACTAAAAGCAACTAGTCACTCATGTCGAAACATCGCCATTTTAAAACACATGAGTATTAAAATTAGATCAAAACAGAGGAGATGCATATCTAATATAATCTCCCGCTCCCCAAACATTTTACGGCTAAACATCTTAATCTATTTTTAGGCCTTTGAAAGGGCATGAAAGCACAAACATCATATTGTAAATGAGACACGGTCCAATTTACTAAACTTTTATGTTCAAGAGGGCACAAGCGTAAAACAAAATACAACTAGATCATAATGCATATTTTAGTTCTAGTCATAATGAAAGGTCAGATGCTCTTTTCATTCATACATAACAAAATATGAAGATGTGACGTGAATTCACTAGACATGTATTGATCATCAACCAATACAAGGGAAAAGAATTAACGGGCCATGCTAGTCTTCCTGAACAAGAGTGCAATGTCATCTAAAAGTTCAGCTACACTTTGAGATGCCTACAAAGTTATTTCTATATTTTTCAGATTGGGAATGTGAAAATGAATCTTTTAAAAAATATATTAGTTATTAGAAATCAGCTGTCAATTGTGCTTGAGGAACTGTTTACTCAGATGTGGCATACAAGAGGCTCTGTTTCACAAGAAGATAATATGTTGACTAGGGACACCAAAATATTACATCCGTTCACTTAGCCATCCAGAATAAGAGTTCAACGTAATAGAAAAGGTATATCATCTAACCAGTGATAAAAATATGTTACAAAAAATCCAACCCACAATTCCAATTTTGCATCTCATTCCGTTCAATAATGTAGAGACCGGCAAGTAGTTTAGGATGCAAAGAAAGCCTGCATTTGAAGGCAATAATTTCATAGCCTTGCAAAGGGGGACTCCCAATAAGAACAACTTTACAATCATCTACTCGGTTAATTGACAGGAATTGCAATTAACAAAATAAAAAATCAGCCCTAAATTGGTACGAGCGGTATCGGTAGTACAGACAAACTTTCTAGATGGGGGGAAAAGGGGACGAAGAGACCTTTCGCTGCTTCCAGGAGAGGAACTGCGCTGCAGTGATGGGCTGCGCGCTCACCGTGGCCGTGGGCTCGGCGGCGGCAAGCTGTGGCGGCGGATTGACCTCGCCCTCTGCTCCCATCACGAGAATCTGCAAATGGGTACGGGCCTGACTCGTGAGGAAGAACGAACAAGTGAAGGAAAAACCTTTTTACGTTTAGACTTTGATAAAACGTATTTATCATGTCTCCGTTTTCTCCTTCAGGCATAGTATGCAACCAAACCAAATACGAAGTAGCTGCATGCTCGTGCCTGACCCGGAAAATCCATCATCACGCGCAAACGGGGCGTAGCTGAGATAGTTAGGTTTTTGCAGTTAAATTAATTTAGCTGGGTTCAAATTCCAAACACGGATATTTTATTTACGACTAATGATTATTTCAGTAGTAGATGATGTTTTCGTAATAGTGAGACTTTTACGGTGACTTCGTGAATCACAAGATCAAGCGGTCTCACTTTTCAAAGGTATTGAAGGGTAAGATGTGTATACATGTGCTCATATAGGTAAGTTTCATACGTGTATACAAGTATATATATTTGTATTATATTATTCAAAAAGAAAATCTACCATCAGCGATTCATTGTGTAGCAACCAAACTAAGCCTTAGGAACGGTTAGCATGGTGCATTCTGCATAAATTATAAATTATCATCATGATATCATCTAAGAGTTTTGTAGATCGTTTTTATGGAAAGTAAAGTAAAAAAGGACAATTTTCTAAAAATAATAAAAATGAAGTCTAAATAACATAAATACTTAATATTTTTCTAAAAAATAGGCACAATAACATTAGTTAGGCATAGCTTATGCTATTCGGTAAGAAGTAAAGTAGAGCTCATTTAGTACAACCTTAAGTGGATGTATATCTTAATACTGATAATCTAAAAACTCTTAATATCTTGATTTTGATTTTCACGTTGATTTGAATATCTACTTCATGTTCTTAATACAATGCCACCTAGTTGTTTTTAGGGAAAAAAAACTTGTATGCTATTGATATTAAATTAAAAAAACTTTATATATTATCATGATCACATGTTATTTACACAATTGGTTCCATATATTGTTAAGACATCTTTAACATATGAGGTATTAGATGTTTTTAGATGGCATACAATCGGCGTCTTATATTTATTGACATTTCTTTGTTGTATTATGAAAATTGTCTTATCAATTTATGATAGTTCTAGTTTTGATTTGCTTTTGTTCACTTCTTATCGTTTTGCTTGATTTATATATATTTAGTTTCATATCAATCCTATGCGAGTGAGAACTATTTTATAAATATGTTCTTAATAGTAATGTTGACAATAACACGCATGCATGCAATTATTTACATAAGTGAATAATTTATTGACATGTACAAGGATACTGATTTGTATAAGTGAATAATTTACACAATTATCCTTGTTCTGGGTGTCAACTATGAATTTGCTCCTACTTTTTAAACTTTGCACCATTGTGCTTATTTTCAGCCAAGTTATTGCACCATTACTCATATTTTGATGAACAAAAGTTACAATTTTACTTAATAGGATCTATGGTGCAACAACTTGGTCAAGTGTATCACAATATTAAAGTCATTCATAATTTCGAATGTTGACAGCTATATTTTGTTTTAAAAATGAATTAGAAATCATTTGAACAGTAAAATTAGAAATGTTGTCTTAAGAACATAATTAAATGTGAAGGGAGCGTGTGTAATTAAGTTTTATTTTGAAAATACTACAGCAAAAACATTGCAGCCTACCCGTACATTGGCTTAAAGTTGCTTGTAATAATAAGTGTTTAATGATTGATTGATTGAGGGTACAAATCCAAATTTCGAACTCAAATGGTAACGAACGGGTAACCACCCCGTTATTACCACCATTCACACTTGCAGCCGTGCTCACCGCCGTAGGCTGGCCATCTGCTTGCCAGCGCAGGCAGCCACGCCCACACGGAAAGCGCTCCTGTGTCCATAGGGCCATAAAGGCACCACGTCTCCTTTTCTGCCGCCTGCTGTGCCCACTCCCCACTCTTCACTATCCCCACCGCCGCGACGCACCAATGGCGCTCACTGCCACCTCCGCCGCCGCCGCCGTGGCGTGCCTCCTCCTCGCGCTCGCCGCCGCCACTTCGGAGGCGGCCACCTCCCCGGCGCCGGCGCCCGCGGTGGACTGCGCGGTGGCGGCCTCCAGCCTGGCCGACTGCCTCGACTACGTCTCGCCGGGGAGCACCACGACCCGGCCCGGGAAGACGTGCTGCGGGGAGGTGAAGGCCGCCGTGGCCAACCCCGCCCTCGTCGACTGCCTCTGCGCCCTCACGAGCTCCAAGAACCTCCCCATTCCCATCGACATGAAGCGCGTGCTCGCGCTCCCCGGCGCGTGCGGCGCGTCCAACGCAGCCTTCAGCAAGTGCCACAGTGAGTAACTGATTTCTGTTCCAAGGGGTGCTTCTTCCTCTGCCACTCCAAGCAATTTCTGGTGTGATCTAACATTTTGCTTTTGTTTCGCTTGCTTGCAGTTGCTACGGGTGCTCCCACCGAAGGTAACTCCTCTCTCTTCACACCCTACTTGCACTGCTTGGTTATAGCGTTTCTTCTTTCCTCTGTTGTGTTCTGTTATCTTGACGTCCCCCTGATCTTGCACCCAATTTTTACGTCATGGATGTAGTCTAGGCTGTCGAGGCTATTCACACATACTAGATTCATGAACTCCTTTTTCTTTGATTTGAGTAGATCTTTTAGAATGAACACGAGAAGTAGTAAAACTGAATTCAGATCACAGAACAGAACAGATCACTACAAAAACTGGGTTGTCTTTCTGCTAAAAAAAAAGGTGGCCCGTGCAAAACAAAAGGGCATTGTTCTATCACATGGGCTGTGTTCCATTTCCTTCACGGGAATGTCATAAATGGGTCCGCGACAGTGTTCTTCCCCTGAAACAAGGAATTCTATATTATCTTCGCACCTAAACATTGCATGTGAGCAGCCAGAGGTTTTATACGGATGCACATGAGTTAAAAGAAAACTTTTAGGATACAACCACAGGTTGCTGAAGACAAGCGCTAAAGGCAGTGGCTCCGTCATTTCCTTTGACTTGTAGTATCTGGGTGGGTGATTCCCCTTGGGCACCACAAAAGAACTGTTATCTCTCTGCTCTGCAGTAATAGAAGACTTGTAGACTTACAAGTCAGAGTAACAGAGGGGTTTTGTAGCACAATAACCTTAGGTTAGCATCCCAACCTGAAACATTTCATTGTTTAATCTTAATACGACACTAGGTTGTCGATCACGCCGCAAAAGGGCCAATTACTTAATTCCTAGAGCCCTGTACCGTCTGTTGTTACCGTGGTCACGGGCACGGAGTAGCTGTGGCAAGTCACGGGATCACTCAGGTTAGTATGCTGCCAACATTTCGTGAATGATTTCCACGGAATTTTGACTAGGCCGCGCCACGACCAGCCACCAAACTTGTGTGATGTTGAGTTGCGAAGGTCATGCCGAAGCGGAGCGGAGGCGACCACTAGACGTTCTGCGTTGGATGTCTTTTCAGTCCAGACGCTTCGCTTGTGTTGCGTAGTAGTGTGCGTTGGCCCCCTCGATTAGCTGTCCTCGTCTTCTTGTTGGGCTGGGAATGGAGACGAGAGGTTGCTTTTAACTTGTAGTTTGCTCCGAACAGATCGTGAAACACATGAAGCTGACACTGACAGATAATGTGAATCCAACCTCTTCTACTTTGCTCCGGAACACTACAGCGCCATGAGTGGTTATGTGAAATAACTAGATATTTGAAACTGAAATGTTAAGCAAACGGACTCTTTCGCCTTCTCTTGTCTCAACTCGTTCTCTCTCAAGTTTGTTATGTACTGAATAAATATGTTGAGTATTGAATTTGCCGGTGATTCTAACTGTGTCCTGTTACCTGCAGCACCTTCACCATCCGCCGGGGGTCCATCTGGAGCCATCGGCGGCAGCGCGGGAGCACCGCCACCAGTTCCCGCCGCAGCGAGCTCTCCGGTCACGGCGACCGCTCTTGTAGCCGCCGTGGCGGCTCCTCTGCTCGCGTACCTTTTCTGAGAGCACCTCTGCTGAGTGACCTTTCGTGAGATGAATTATTATTACCAGTATTTGTTGTCGCGTTCTTGAGATTGAGCTTTGATCTAGTACACCTCATTCGTTGTCGTTGAGCTGTTCTACAGTAGTATGCTACCGACTTATCATGATTTATTACAGTTGGTTGAACCCTGAGGTTGTTGTTACTAATCAGTACTAGTAGTTTGACGTGTGCTGTGTATCAGATCTGCGATGATGCGGACTCGACGGTTTGATTTATCGGCAAACTGTGTGACTCGTGCTGCAGCCTGCAGGACTGCAGCTTGTGCCATTGTTCCAAAGTTGGGCTGGGCCGATGTGGGATCAGGATGGGGTGAAATTTTTTTTTAATAATCGATTTTTTTATTAAATTTATATTAATAACCTCCGGATTCAAGATTTGCAAAAATAACCACTCAATCGCCCATCCAGTGGGCGACACGAAGCTGTCGCCCACTCAACGAGCGACAGGTGGCGCAGGTGGGACCTGTCGCCCATCCAAGGGGCGACGATACGGTCGCCTGGCCAACGGGCGACAGGATACTCGTCGCCTGGCCGATGGGCGACAGACTTCCTGTTTTTTTTTTTTGCTTAATTCAGTTTTTTTTTCATCTATTTATTTAATTTCGAATGGGCGACAGCTTCCTGTTTTTTTTACTCAATACGAGTTTGTTTTTTCTCATCTATTTATTTAATTTTGAAAGTTAGTAAAAAATAAGGATAAAATGACAATATTCATAGAAAATAGAGTAAACAGAAATACACCAATAGGTTTATAGGAAATAGAGTAAAAAAATACATCAGTAACGATCTATCGCTCGCCACGCTTCGGTGCAACACCTCTAAGCGTGCCTGCTCGTGCAGCCCTACGTCCCGCTCTCACGTGGTCGGCAGAGTATGTGAGTGGAGAAGGTGGAACACGTTACGTGTCGGACGACCACTAGGTACGGACGTGCCATACTCGTCCTGCGAGGGTTGTGTAGGTATAGGTGCACTACCTAACTGCGACCCGAGCATGGTCTCCACATCTCCTTGTGCTATGAACGAGTCGAAATCGAAAACAGGAGACGGTGACCGGTGCTCGTACTCGATCCGGTGCTCGGTGATCTCATCCTCATCCTCCTCATCGTGGTAGTCACCGCTAGAAGATCCTAAATTTTTTTTATCAAAATGTAAGTTATTGTGTATGTAATATTTATGAAAATAATTCTTAAAATTATAGAAGTTACCCGGTGCCATATGTGCCATCTGCGAAGAAGAACCCGGCGCCATATGTGCCATCTCGCGAAGAAGAACCCGGCGCCATATGTGCCATTTGCGAAGAAGAACCCGGCGTCATATGTGCCATCTGCGCGGACGAGCCAGACATACCCAAACGAAGGACGCCAAGTAGTCGTGTGTGTACCTATCGATAGATATGTTACAAAATATTTAATTTTAATTCAACATAGCTATGTTGGACCGTTACCTGCACCGTAGCTGGAATGAGGTACTGTCGGCCTTACGTAGCTAGGCTGCTCCGGAGGTGGACGACGCCCCATACTTGCTGAACTTGTTCCTCGCTGTGTGCTGCACAGCGTCCACGTCTCTAGTACAAGGCGATGCACAAGAGTTCAGCCTGACAATTTCAGCGCTCCACTCATACATCCTCTTCATCGCTAGAGAGAGCTCATGTGCGATAAGCTGAATACCCTGTCTTATGCGGTGCAACGTCGATCCGGACTCGACATTGATGCGCCGTGCTAGATCAACCTACAAAATATTTTAAGTGTCACCAAGTTAGTTGTTATGATAATTTCCAGCATTTTCATCAAAACTAAACTTCAAAATTAATCTTACCGCTAGCGCAGAGTTCGATCCCTATGTGTAGGGTACGTGTCCGTGAGGGTAGGTGTGTGCCTCCGCCGCTCCGTAGGAGTGTACGTAACACGAGTGCGTGTTCGAGGTACGTACCACCGAAGGTACTCGAGAAAGCCTCGTGGAGTGAAGGGTCGAGACTCCTCAACTGTCCCCTCTAGAGCCGCTGCCCACCGCTGCACCCAAGGCTCCATGCGTGACCACCATATAGTCCCCGATGTGTGGCCTTTACATGAAATCCTACAAATGATAGAAATTAAATTATGACAGGTCAAATGTGCGAACTAACAAATAAATTCTAACTAAAATATAAAAGACAAACTTACGAGTGATCACGTGTTGGAACAACACGTGTCGTCTGTACTGAGAAAAGTCCGGTGAAGTCCAAACTGCCGCATGACCCGATGAGGTGAGTACTCCTCGACGAACACGTCAAAGACGAGAGCTTTACGCGTCAACTAATACTCGCTATCTCTCGTACACAACAAGGAAAGTCCAGTCGGTGCTCGAACCGCCGGTTCCTCTTCGCTATATGGCGTCCAACGCACGTCCTCATCTGGATCTAACCGATCAAACTCCATAACGTACTCCGGGTAAGCCTTGTGGACCTGGACGTTCGCCCACGTAGGCTGCATACAAGATATTGTTAGTGACATTTGTTATAACAATAATTAAGCAAATAATGCATTGAATAATTACTTACCCGACGTCCGCACCATAATGTCGCCATTGTGGGACCGTCCTCGGAAACCGACCGTACAAGCTGTCACCGTAATCGCTTACGTCCATGAAAGGTCGACCAATCATGAAGTGCTCGTATGCCCACAACTGTAGTAGAAGTGGACAGCCGGTGAGGACAGCGTTCGGGTCAGCTTTTGTACGAGCATCACAAAGACCCCTGTAAGTGGCAGCCAAGACAGTTGAAGCCCAACCGTACTCGTGGAACTTCCCCAGCAGGGTCCGAATCTGCTATCTCTCGAGCAAAGCGAATCATGTGCTTGTCCACCGTGTTCCCATGAGAACTAGTGAACATGATCCAACCGAACAACCACAACAAATAGGCCTCGAGGTGCCTCGATACGGTTGCATCATCTGCCCGAGGGTGGATGTAATCAGCCTGTATAAAAGTATAGCATGTATTAGACAATGAATCATTTCATATGAAATTAATATTAGACAAAGTAATGAGAAGTCACCTTAAATTGTAGCAACCATTTCTTCGTGGGACCATGGTGCTGCTCATCCCCGAAAGGGACATACGGCTGGAACACTAGGGCGACGAACAACACCCTGAAATCGAGCAAGGATGTCATCGCGCCAAGTGACGAAGTGCGTCGGGAGCACGAGACCGCGTCACCGAGAGATAGGTAGAGCGAACAGGTAGGACACGTCCTGCAAGGTCGGGACCATCTCCCCACACGGAAGGTGAAACGTGTGAGTCTCGGGCCTCCAACGATCCACCGGCGCGGCAAGAAGGGAGCGGTCAAAAGTGAACCGCTTCGCCGGATCAACGGCCTCAGCAGCCGTCGTGGCCTCCACAAGCCTACATAGTGGCGATGAGGCCAGCTGCTCTCAACCTACATTATCATTAATAATCAGTGAATATGAAAATATAAAATTAAATTACAAACAAATGAACCAATACCTCGGAATCCAACGATCGTCAAGCCTCGGCAACTCAAGAGGTACCCGAGGACGGAGTACAGCGAGATCCCGACCCTTAACAGCGCTCAAGTACGACCGGTGACGCCGATCCGATCGTGGATCGAGCAACTCGAGACAATCTCCAACACCAGCCGCCATACCCGCAATACATTACAACAAATGTGACATACATATATGAAACCATAAAGATAAGCAAAATTGAATATCAAAGGGACAATCCAAAATTACGGACATATTACATAGTTATAAAGTACCGCACAAATATTATCTCGGTTATATAATATGACATACATATTACATAGTTATAAAATTTAGCAAAGTACATAGTTTAAAATTTATTACACAATTACGCTCCTACTACAACTTATGAAGCAAGTGCCGTCTCCGAGTAGTTCGTGCACGACGTGCACGAGGGCGTCGGCCGTCGTGTGGATTCCCCGAAGGTCCCGCTTCCGCCCTGCCACGATCACTCTTGTTAGGGCATTTCTTGTAACTATGGCCACTTTCATTACATCTGCTATATATGGTATGCCCTCTTCCCACTTCGGACTCATCCATATCATTTCGAATACGACGAGTCTTTCGACGACCTCGTTTCTGCTTCAATTTATCTCTATCGGGGCCGTGCAAATAGTTTGGTCCAGGATTATTCGTGAATGTGCCAAAGATAGCAAAACCATATATTTCTGCATTCCATGTTGTCATAACAACTTCCTTGAAGAAATATGGTGACACATACCGTTTTGGCGACAAGTCCGTAAGTGAACATGCGGCAATAACATGTGAACATGGCCTATGCGGGAGCTTTGGCTTCATGCAGGAGCATTTACATGAGTTGACATCAAGAATGCACTCTTGCACTCGTCTCGTCGCGGTTTCCACCGCGACGAGATCTGTCTCTACGAGAGGATCTCAAAACGGTTTTGTACGAGTGCCCATAGGTTTTGCTCGATGTAGACTTGCTCTTTTTATCTTCTCGTCCATGTATTTGGTCATGAAAGACGAGTATACTAAATTGTTGTTAGCCATAGCCGGTTCGTCCAATCGCTGCCAAAGAGCATTGAACTTTCTTTGTTGGTTTGTAGAACACAACCTCTTAAACATGTTCATAAGTTGTTTGTTCTTGAATTGCTTGTAGAAGTTTGCACCAAGGTGCCTCATACACCATCTTGATTGTATATCCGTCCAACGTGATGGAAGACCACGCTCGGTATTGCCATGTTTTATATCCAATATAGCCTTCAACGAGTCCAAGCATGGCGATCATGTATAACACACACGTCCGGTCGATCTTGAACTACTCGCCGTTTTGACTCGGTCTAGAAACCAATACCAACTATCGGTGTTCTCACTTTCAACAAATGCAAAAGCAACCGGCAATACTTGATTATTTCCATCTACTCCAATGGCAGTCAAAATCTGACCCTTGTACTTTCCAAGAAGGAACGTACCATCCATACAAAGGATAGGTCCGCAATGCCCGAATGCAGTTATACATTGGCCGATTGCAAAGAATGCACGCTGAAGAATAAACTTCCCAGGCACTTTTGGATCCGGCACATCCATTATATCATAGTAAGTACCAACATTTCGCCTCGCTTATTGTTTCTAACAACTTCGGAAGGTTATCATAAGACGCTTCATATGTACCGAATCTTTGCTCTATGACTTTCTCGCTTAGCTTTCCAAACCTTGGAGTAGCTTATGGTATATTTAAAATCCTCCTCAATTGTATTGATGATAGATTTCGGTTCAAACCTTATGTTATCTACAATTCTGGCATACATGTAGTTTGCAACGAATCTGCGAGGTAAGGGCGCTATTGCATTTCTCCAATTCATGCAACTCACATGTATGGTCTCTTACTATAGAACATTTCCAAAGCTGACTCCATTTCTGCTCATAAGCATGCACTCGAAATGGACAAGATGTGAACACACATTTAACATCATACAACTTCTTGCTTGATTTTGCCACAACGAATGACCTTTTCACCGACAGAGACCAATACTTCATCGCATCTCGAACAGCATATTTGTCTTTGTACAAAGCTCCTTCGGTGACCTCATTCTCATGATACTCGCCAGGATTCCAAATGTCCTTCATTAACTAATAGGTTTGCAAAGCGGTTCCAATCGCCGGGACAGGAACCTCCCCTCCTCATCGGATGAATCTATTTCTGAAAGATCTTCATGCTCCATATCTTCCATCATCATTTCATTCACTAAATGCTCAATGTGTTCTCCTTCATCTCGCTTCCCCAATTGGCTCTGCATTAGACATGCTTTCCGGAAATTCATCATTCTCCTCTTCCTCATCTGTCACCCTAACATCCGAGTCATGTGCATGTTCAACGTTCCCATGGACCACCTCCTTTGGATATGCTTGGGCAAGAAGCATTATAGGCCAACCACGTTCAATAGCCCTATCCACATACTTCCTCCATGTCGTTGTGTCATTCGGATCTATCATTTCCCAAGTAAAATCCCACCCGAATACGACTAACCAAACCCCGCAAATGCAAAGTGTGGTGTTCTGGATCAAGTCCAAACATCCGCAACAACCGATTACGAACACCACGGATTGTTCTCTCGTTGGCTCTTGATAATCCCCTCTTTATAGATGGAAATCCGGACAAATCAACCCCACTTGCATTCTCAACAACCTCACCAGATCCATAAAAAATCTCAAACACTACTTTTTCTCGACATACCTATCCAAACAAAATAATATTATAAAGGCTTAATTATTTCTTTCATAACTCGTAAAGGATAACTATAGTACTAAATATAATATTATAGTTCATAAATATTTATAGATAACTCTTTTTAGTTATTAATTTATAGCACTTGTACATAGAACATATAAATACAAAATACATATATATTTTACTAGTATGTAAATACATAATACATATATATTTAAAAAATATCTATAATAAATATGTAAATATTTCATGTAACTATCATATTATTTAAAATACTATAGATAATAAATATTTATATTTACACTTGTTAAGGAATTTATTCTTCCCACTCGATAAATATTTTATTTAACTAGCATAGTATAAATGATATATATATATAATGTATATGTACTAACTGCGATACACTAACAAATATATTCTAAATCTAAACATCAAACTAACTAACATAAATACGCTAAACTACTACGGACTAATAAATAGTAATTGCACTCGATATATTCTAAATCTAATAAATATTGCAATACTTACTGCTCAATCTAATCAATAGTACACTATAAACTAATTACCATATTTTAAATGTAATAAATTCAAAAAGAAATTACCGAAAAAATCTTTCCAAAATTCCTCTTCTTTCTCCTCCTCCCCTCTTCCTCCCTCTCCTCTCTCTTCCCTCTCCTCTCCCTCCCTCTCCTCTCCTCTCTTCCCTCTCCTCTCCTCTCCTCTCCTCTCCTCTCTTCCCTTCCCTCTCCCCTCTCTCTCTCTCTCTTGCGGCGGCGGCAGCAGGGCGAGCGAGGCGCGCGGCCTATATACGCGGGACCTGTCGCCCGACCGTTGGGCGACGGGTCCCACCAGCCGGACGGGCGCGATCCTGTCGCCCGACCGCCGGGCGACCGGTCCCACCCGGCACCACGTGACAGCACTGTCGCCCAGCGGTCGGGCGACCGGTCCCACCGCGGGCCTCGGCGGACTCTGTCGTCCGTTGGACGGGCGACCGGTCCCACGTGCACCACCTGTCGCTCGTTGAGCGGGCGACAGCTTCGTGTCGCCCATTGGATGGGCGATTGAGTGGTTATTTTTGCAAATTTTGAATCTCGGAGGTTATTAATATAAATTTAATAAAAAAATTGATTATTAAAAAAAAATTCAAAAGAATAATGCGTGCCCGATCATCGTTTCATTAGGCTCGCCTAGCCCAGGCGAATTACGTAGCAGGAGATGGCAGCGACATCTTCATCTTGGCTGGCTGCGTAGACGTGGCAGCGAAGACTGGAAATGCGCCACGTCGGTGGCCTATGTATGAGCGTCGTGTCCCGCATGCAAAATCCTCAGTGCCCGGTCCATCTGCCCACTGAAACAGACTTCGCCGAACAATGGAAATAGGCAAACAGGGGGAGATCAGTTGTAAAAGAACATCGGATTATGTAGTTATCCGTAAAACGGATGAGAGTCTCTGTCAAAGCCATCGCATGGTCCAAGGGCAAGTCGCCGATCCCGGTTGGACCGACCAGAATTAATTTAGGTTTGAACGGCAATGGCGAGTCTGGCCGGCCAACCGCTGCTTCCGGAACGATGGCGACCGACACCGGCCGTTGCAGTAACTACTACTACTCCATCGGTCAATCAGGACAAACCGTCGGTTAATCAGGTGGTCGCCACACATGCATAATGCGTAACGTGGCGTTTTGTGTGGGCTCCGTTTGTGTCATCATGTCTCAAGCTGACCCTGACGGCGCGTCGCGTGGTTGCGGCGTCTCTCGCTGCGAGGTGACGCGTGGGGCGCGTACGTGGGCGTGCGATCTTATCAGACGGACGACGTGGCGACGAGGAGGCCTTTGAATGGGGTCCACCTTGTCAGCGAAATAGCATCGCGTTATCCAGTCTCAGTGTGATACTTGCTGACGGCCTTCTTTCTTCTTTGTTTACCACGTTCCATTCCTTCCCTTGGACCTGGAGAGAGGACGGCACTGCACTGGGAATCGATTCTGCCGTTCCTTTTCTTTTCTTTTTTTGGGTACCCCGCCACGCCATGCCACGCCACATGAGGGCTGGTGCCGAGACAAGCGTCTCCGGTGGCGGGCGCGTGGAAGTGGAAGTGCAACGCCGCAGCATGCAAAGCCCACGTTTCCATCACGCCAGCGCGGTGTGTGGCCTGGCCGGTGACCCCACCAGCGCGGGAGCGGGAGGATTATTGTTTTTTTTCCGTCGATGAGGTGCCGGGGTGCAGCACCCGATGGGCCCACCTGGGTAACGGCGCCCCGACGGCGACGTCCCTTGCCGTGAATGAGCTAGTACGCTTATAAACCACCGCTTCCCCTGCTCTGCTCGGCCCTATTTCTCAGCTCCATCAGCTCACCGGACGAAGAGCTTCGCCGCTCGCAACAAAGCTCAACGAGCCAAGAGGTCAACACAAGAAAAACACACACCAAAACATCGTAATATTGGGCGCCTGTTTCGTTGCGCGGAGAGACCCACACACACTCGAGCCATGGCGCACGACCTGCGCGACGACTTGGAGCTCGTCACCGCCGACGACTACTTCGACCAGGACTTCGGCTTTCACGACGAGTCCCTGGCAGCCGGCCGCACTGGAGACGGGCGCGCTTCTTCGGGCCAGCAGGTATGTATGTGCTCCTTTCAAGTTTGAATTTCATTTTTTTAATAGATCACTACCAACTCGTTTTAGTGACCCGGAATTAATACCACCTATAACAAATTACAAATTCAAATACTAGTATATGCAGTACAAGTTTGGTAACTTAGAGTTTCCAAGGAGATCGCCACGGCGCAGTGTAAAATACCACTGCTCAATGCTTTTCTTCCAAAGCCCTTGCATGAGCTTTGCCAAATTTTTACATCACTTTCAAGAAAAATAGATAACAACCTCACTTAGCGACGACCCTCGTGTAGTCATGTGTACTTGTATTCTTTTTCTTTGCAAGATACAATCAAGACACGTGTCCATATCCACCTATCAAGTCACTACGACCGTGTCGTGTGTAATTTTTAGTCTATTTTTAGTCTAAGTCAAGTCACCATCGATACCTTGCTCCTTCAAGTATTAGTATACAAGATGTACTATTGCAAATCTTCGTCACAAACTCTTGCTTTCTTAACTGATGTACTTTGTAGTTTGTCAATCCTATTTCTATCCTTTTTTTTTCCATGTCTGTTGAAATCATATCAATCTCATGGCCATGGATTGGTCTTCATAATCTAGGTCTGGTGAATTGACTTGAGACTATAATTTATATACCAATTACCATCTACTTCTGGTTTGCCGTAAACAAAATCAGGTACATGGTAGTATTGTTTATTGCACTAACACAAGACCCATTAATAACTCATTAGCTGTCACTGACAACTGTCCTTGTCAAGTGTGAACAACTCAAACAGAAAGAAATGAAGTCTGATTTCCATTACATGTGATGAAGTTTAGTTTATTATCTTCTACATGCACCAAGTGAAGGTGCAAAGGACTAGTGGCTATATGCATCCTGTGATGCAAAGAGCCAGACAATAATTTAAAGTGAAACGGAACCAAGTGAAAATTTATCCCGTGATCCCACATGAAAGATAAAGGTCTATTGGAGTTTCTCTTGTTTATTTCAAGACCTTCGGGCTTCAGAAATCTTTTCATATCTGAACGAGTGTTCTTTTTACTATGGCAGAATGAAGAGATGGATGATACAACGGCCTCAGACTACAAAGAAGGGAAAGACATGCAAGGGATACCATGGGAAAGATTGAACTATAACAGAGATCAATACCGTGAAATGAGATTGAAACAATACAAGAACTATCAGAGTCTAACAAGGTCACGCAGTGGACTAGAACAGGTGAGATCTGTTATTCCTTTCACTTCTTTTGTGCTCCCATTTCTAAGTTTTTAACTGTAGTGCCTAATATGTTATTTTGTTTCTGAAGGAGTGCACACGAGTGGAAAGGAAAGACACTTTCTTTGATTTTCAGTTGAACACAAGAGCTGTCAAATCAACGATAGTGCATTTTCAGGTACTGATTGTAGCCAATATTTCCTTCACATACGCTCATCATGTCAAAACACAAAAACACATTTATAGTATTTTCACCTGTCACCTCAGATTATTCAGGTCCTAACTAACAAGAGTAATTTAGCTATTACTGTTATTCAGGCCTATGCATGCATATAGATGTCCCTGACCGTGTTGACTTAGGGTGTGTTTGGTTGGAGGGATGAAGAGGGATGGGACGGTGTCATCCAGGGATATTCCTCTTTTGTTGGTGTTTGCTTCAGCGTCAAGGAGGGACAGTGTCATCTTTTATAGGAATATTCCATCAATATGCTTGGATGAAACCATCCCTCAAATTTGGTGGGACGAAGCCATCCAACTTTGTTGATGATGCTTATTAGTAAAAGATTAGTGAGATTTAACGTGTTGAATGAATAGTTAGTATATAATACTAAAGAATTAGCATTTATAAGTGCAAAATTGTTAGTTGTTGAATAGTTTATTAACTAATCTAAGTATAATTAGTGTTAATTAGAAATTATTATAATTGATTAGAGATGATAATGATTAGATAATATTAATTTGTGATATTACATATTATTTTATATATTATTATAAATAAATTAAGAATATAACTAGATAATGATTGTTGTCCCCCTCGTCCTCGTCCCTTCAACCAAACAAAAAACAGAGATGACTCTGTCCATCGAAGCAAACACCATGATGGATGAGCTCATCCAAGATATTATGGATGACTCTGTCCCGTCTTCTGTTCAATGTCGCTCGTTACCTCATATTCGTTTACTCATACTATCGTTTCGGGGCATGGTACTTCATCCTTTGTTACAGCAAATTGCATTAGTTTCTCATGCTCACGTTTAACTTGTAATTGTAAGTAGTAGCAGCTCTAAATATGAAGTTGCCAGGCAAGAAAAACAAAAATGCAGCTCTAATTATGAAGTTGCCAGGCAAGAAAAACGAAAATGTTCTTTTGCTTGAAGCATTCATCTAACTTGTTTAATGTTATCATCTGTACTATAGCATTAAAAATATGTTTGTATTGCCATTCATGTCTCCTTATACGAGTTATTAACTTGCACCCATATATGATATATTCTCTTGCAATTAGTGCTGCTTCTTTCTGTTTATTGGCATAACAGTGAGTGCAGGTCATGTAACGGGTTGGGTCCTAATATTCTAAGCCCGATATATGTCAGGAAGTAATCTGTGGTATTAGGACATCTGCAATATTTTGATTCGTCAGGTCCATAACCATTAGCAGGTGGATGAGCATCCTCAGCAATCAGGACAATAACTACGGGTCGGAATATGGTATGATAGGGCGATTTATGATAAGGCAAAGATCAACATGAATCACTTTGAATCTCATTTTTGCAGGTTGGATGCAGGATAAATTTATGCATGATGATTATTTGTTATTAAACCTTACATTTCATTGTATTTGATATGCTTTGAAATTGAGTCAAACTTATGCTTGTTACAGTTTTCAGGGTGTATACAGTTACATCATGTTTAAATTGTTTATCTTTTGGTTTTTGTGTGTTGCTAGCCATTCCAAATGGCAGTAGGAACATGGACTTTGGCAACAGAATTTGTATGCCGATCTACGTGTTAATTCCGTCTCTCCACAAATGTTAGCATTTTTGGATTTGATCAAAGCCAAAAAAATGCTGAAATTTTCTTTGGGCCCTTCAGATAAGGAGACCTTCATGTGAATACTAATATGTACTCCTATGTTAGAAAAAATAGCGGAATTGGTGGCAGGAGGGCTTGGTTTCTTTGTAAATTTGGGTTGGTTTCTCTTGGTCCTATGTGTGTACAAGATCTTGTTGGTACTGTTAGCTTGGTCAATGTTTGTGATGTTTTAAGGTGGTACAAGAACACTAGTGAGATTGCACACAGGATCATGGAAAGTTCAGTCCTATTCCTTGCCTCTGCATCCTCAGGCGGTTGTTGTTAGGACCATCAGGTTTGAGTGCATTTTGTTACTGGATAATTTTATGGATGACAAGAGTGTAGCATGCTGTTTCCCATGGGAGGAAGGGCAGTAGTCTTAGTGCGGCAGCCGGTAAAACAGTTTTGACTGACTACCATTATCATGACCGCTAAAACACTTTTGACTGAGTACCATTAGTCCATCACCATGTAAAGATTGGTGCCACTGACCTGCATCGACGCATGAATCACGTCTTGTAGATAATAAGCCTGCACCGTATGCATTTCTCTGAAAAATCTGTTGTAAGTGCACTAACCGTGGTGTGGATGTCTGCAGCTGAGGAACCTTTTGTGGGCTACGTCGAAGCACGATGTGTACATGGTGCAGAACTACTCTGTCATGCACTGGTCTCCCCTGCTTCAGAGAGCCAAGGAAGTGCTGAATGTTGCCGGTCCACTGGCCGCAAGCGAGGTCTGCATCGCGAGATTTTGGATTATGTACGAGCTCTCTCTAGCAATCCCACCAAGTCCCTTAACCTGCAACGTTGCCTTACTCTGCAGCAGGTACGAGGAGCTCGGCCGTTGTCAAGGGTGCAAATCAGCACTGTGGCACTCAAGGACAACCTCATGGTGGCCGGAGGGTTCCAGGGGAGCTCATCTGCAAGGTAGGACGGGAAATTCATCAGCATTATTTTCTCTGAATTTTATTAGCTTGTTACAAGTCTGTCACTCTTGGTGTCATCAGTATGTCGATAAACCCGGGGTGGCGTTCTGCACGAACCTGACCGGCAATAGCAACTCGATTACAAATGCGGTGGACATCTACGAGTCGCCCAAGTAAGCAACTGAAAGGATCAATTCAGTGTCTAGATGTGTATATCAGTTGTGATCACGTGAACTGAAGTTTTGTATCTCTGGAATGTGGTGCAGCGGCGGCACTCGGGTGATGGCCGCGAACAACGACTGCGTCGTCAGAACGTTGGACACCGAGCGATTCAGCCTGCTCGCCCAGTTCACCTTCCCGTGGTCTGTCAACGTGAGTGCTTAGTAGTTAGCAACCCTGTCAATTTATGCTGCTCCATGAAGTTCATTTCTGGTAGACTGACACAGTAATTGCAATGGCAATGCAGAACACGTCGGTGAGCCCCGACGGCAAGCTGGTGGCGGTCCTCGGCGACAGCTCGGACTGCCTGCTGGCCGATTCCCAGTCGGGCAGGGAGGTGGCCACGCTGCGCGGCCACCTGGACTACTCGTTCTCGTCGGCGTGGCACCCCGGCGGCCACGTGCTCGCCACGGGCAACCAGGACGCGACGTGCCGGCTGTGGGACGTGCGCAACCTGTCGAGGTCGGTCGCCGTGCTGGGAGGCCGGATCGGCGCCGTCCGCGGGCTCCGGTTCTCGCCCGACGGCCGGTTCCTGGCGGCGGCCGAGGCGGCGGACTTCGTGCACGTGTACGACGCCGAGGCCGGGTGCGCCGCCGAGCAGGAGGTGGACCTGTTCGGGGAGATCGCCGGCGCCGCGTTCAGTCCCGACGGCGAGGCGCTGTTCGTCAGCGTCGCCGACCGGACCTACGGCGGCCTGCTCGAGTTCCGCAGGCGGCGCGCGCACGACTACCTCGACGCCTACTTCTTCTAGACTAGATTCGCGCGGTGGATATGCTCCATGGTTTTCGCCGGTCCTGCAGCCGTAGCGTGCATTTCGTTCTTTTTTGGACGGCGAAATGCATCGCAGCTGCTTTGTTTCTGGGTCTTTTTCCCTGTTCGTGTTGAGACTTTTAAGGGCGTCGTGCTGCTGTGGGTGAGCAATGTGTGTAGGCTGTACATAAGAGTGTGAGAAGTGTAATTGCGGTTTGGTAATGTACACAAGAACAGTTGATCGTCTCAGTATGAGAGTACACTGAATTTGACACTGAAGATGGTGCAAGAGTACACTGATTTTGGTAATGTACACATGTACGTGTTGATCTTCCAAAGATCCGAAAGTCTCTTCGGTGCTGTCGATGCTCACGAAAGTTTACGAATTGTCCGGACCAACGCCGAGGAGGGAAAAAGAAAAGGCAAAATTGTCTGTAACACACTATGAAAATGTGGTTTCGTCTTCAACACATCAACAAAGTCTTATTTGTCTGCAGCACACTATGATTTTATGATTTTTTGTTTGAGACACATTATGACTATTTAGCAATTGATACCAGATTTTTTATCTCAATACTCATAGTACATTAGAACTTGAAACTTGGCACAAATATACATTGTCCTATTATCTATCAATAAAAAATAGTACTAGATTTTATTTTATTATTTTTATGGTTTTTTGGATACATTGAATATTAAAACAATGAGTAAACTGAAAAAAATTAAGCTCTATTTTTTAATGATAGATAAAGCAAAAATATATATTTATACCAAGTTTCAAGTCCTAATGTACTATGAGTATTGAGATAAAAAAGTTAAAAACAATTATTAAATAGCCATAATGTGTCCTAGACAATAAATCAGAAAAGGAGACTCGGCTAGCTGGTCCCGCGAGCCCAATAACAAACCAGCAGGCTAACTGGTCCCGCGAGGCCAATAAGAAACCAGCAGCCTAACTGGTGCCGCGAGCCCAATAAGAAATCAGCGGGCTGGCACTCTGGCTCAGTAACGGCGATTGGAATCCGAAATTTTCTAGAAACATACTCCAGTCAGTAGTAGTACGTCGCGTTGTTTCGCGGAACCAGCAACCGGATCGGATTCACGCATTACCCAAACGTATCTCGGTCTACAAATTCTTCTTGGGGCACCGGCACCCGCACGTGTGGCGTACGTATGAAGGCGAGCGACAGAGCATGAGATGCAGGCACGCGAATGTCAAAAGCAGCTGCATCCTTCCCCTCCTCCTTCCTTCCTATAGCTGCCTCGCGATCCATTCCGGTCAAAGGCCACGAGGAGCCGTCACCGATGCAGAATCAATGCCTCCGATTTCCCTGTTGGTTTCTTCCCGTTCCGTCTTGTTCTCTGCTCGCATGCGCATCTTATCGTACGTGATCTTTACCTAATCGACCGGCAGCAGCAACCACGGAATGCGCCACTGGTCCCCTACATCGCCGATACCGGTACAGGCTCTTATTCTACAGCCTTCTCGCCGGTATCCCCAAGCTTTACAGCGCATTCGCCATGTGCAGAATGCGCCATTGACTGGCTCAAGGAAAGAGACCATCAGATTCTGCCGCCTGCCCTCATCGATCACACTACTGCCAGTTCTGGTTATTAATTTGATAGAAAATATATAAATGCTAGTGCTACTTGTAGCATTGTTGCACATTTGGTCGCGGATGCGCACGGCTTTCCGCTCCACCGGCTGACAGAACCAAACTTGTCCAAGCAATGCAATGCAGGCAGTCCTAGTTGCCGGTCAAAGCAAGGCATTCGTCCCAGAGCGAGATGCCACCGCGCAACTTTCGAGCATGCCGGTGTGTGTGTGTCCGCATTGGCATTTGGCATCCGCATAGGGAGATTCCAGGCCTAAGGGCTAAGCAAACGATGCACGTGGTGCTGGGATTGTTTGCTTCACCAAACCTTACTCCGCATGCCGGAATCCTGGCCCCCTAATCGGTACATGCCACTTCCAATTGTTAGCTCAACAACGACGAGATACGCAAGTTTTTCACGGCTTCCGGCATCTCTGTTGTGTAGAGAGAGGCAAAGGTATGCATTGTAATTTGTATGACAGCGTACGTCCATAATCAACGCATGATACTATTATTGTTTCTAGAACACATCAACGCATGATATTCTACGCAGAATGGACTGCCTCTGATCCAGTTTCTCTGATCCCCGGTAAATTTTGGTCAGGATTCAGGACCACCAAAAATGTCATTGGAATATGTTTACTTCATTAACTAAACAAAAAAGTTGACCATGTCCATGTGGCCAATTAGTTGATGGTAACTACAACATGTGATGGTAACTACAACTGTGAATTTGAAAAATTATGAATAGCATGTACTCATGTGCAGTTAATTAGGAAATCCATGGTCTTCTCCAGGAAATATTTCTCAAGCATTTACTCTGATCTTTTCTTTTTGCTCAAGGCAATAAAAAGTCACTTCTCCTAATACACCCAGGAATGTTATTCTAGAGGGAAAAGAAACTTTGTCCTAGCATTTTGGAGTCAAACCTGATTATTGCAGGTGACCTTTCAGAGAGAGAAAAAAGAGAATATATGCATGACGATTGACAAGACCCTTCCTTGCGTTCACCATTTGACTTTAGCTACTAGAGAAAAACACATCTTGAGATTCCATACGTAATAAGATTACCACATTGACCAAATATGCTCTGGTACTTGTCGGTTTAAAATCGCATATTTTCTGTCTTGAGCTGTCCTCTTTAAGGGATCTAGGCCGTAAAATCTTGAGCTGTCCTCTTTTTGAGATATATAATCAATCCATCCACATGCCCGACTATACTTTGTTAACCTCCATATATTCTTCTAGCCAAGAGAAAATTATTGGGAAAAGCATATGCGCACTATTCTGTTCATTTAACGGAAAAAATTGCCGGCCGAGGAAGATCTTTCTAGCCAATGACGTCTCCTAAAAAATGCGAAAATGACAAATATTAATAATTTTAATTAATTGGGTTTCTTTATTACCAGATTCAGTTTCGGTATAAAAAAAGAAAGCTTTCATATCTAACTAGCATGTTGTGTGTTGTGTCCTATATGCACATCATATAATTTTACGTAATTCCAAGCAAATGTAGATCATCTGTTTAACTATACTATTATATAGATTGTAGTGCACGAGAGACACACATATATATTATTCTAGTGATATATAATACTAATTGAAAATAAGCATTTAATTAAAGATAAATAACTAATATATGTTTAGATAACAAACAAGTAATGCATTATTACACGGCAGTATGAATTTAATACAAAAACTCTAATAAATATATCATTCTGAATATTGCATAGCTGTTGATTTCGAGGAGATGTTGACAAAATATGTTTAACATATATATATATTATGGTGACTATTATGATCATGAACAAGGCCATCTGATAGAAGATCGACAAGTGGACCAAACCAATCAATTTACAGCATGTAACATTGAATTTGGAGTATGACTGATATGCTTCAGATAATTTGACAATCTGTCCAGCAGCATCTCTCCCAACTTTGTGCAATTTGGGCTCCCTTTGAATGCAAGTTTTGCCAAGTCATTTTATGTTTTTCTCTTGCAAAAGCAATTAATTAAATAATTTGGCTGAAACATGAAAAAAAATCAATGTATTGGTTTGTAATGAAATAACGTGTTTGATAATTCATGATCGCACTGAGCTAATTAATGCAAAGAAGTTCCCTAAAAAACATTTAATGCAAAGGAGAAGGTATCATGGTTTGTAAAAGAAATAATGTTGCAGATAATTTATTTATTAGGTTGCGTAAACATAGTTACATAGAACACATGACATGGATATCTTTACCTATGGCGAGTTCAAAATGAACCAGGTAGACGGGAATCCATGATCACCTCTCCAAGCACATCTGGTCTCCTCGCTGCTTGCACCGGCCCGTTGCGTTGATCATGCCCCATTTCTCTTTCTTTTTTCATTCATTCGTAACATGGCTTTCACATTCACTCCAACCTGACTCAAGCCAGTTTCGCGTCTTTGAAAGGGACATAAAACCAAAAGTTTGAAACCGAAAGTTATAGGGAATATGAGATGCATATGTAAACCATCAATATACGCTTCATTTCTATATGTGCATGCACAATAAAGAAAATGGAATAGTAATCATATATAGGACATTACTGTTGTAAGTATACTACTGAAGTACTATTATCCAAGTCAAAGCAGAAACAACCCAAACTAACATAACCAAGAATTTATTCGCATGTAAAATACTCGCTGGTGGCATGCTTTTCAAAACTAGTCTGGCTGGTGTAAAAAAAGATGTGTGAAAAAATAAATTTATTACAAATGCACATATTTGCATGTTCCAAATATGACCAGTATATCATCATTAAATCTGATCCACCAGATATATCTGCTTATAACTAAGAAAAGGGCCAATAATATTATTAGAAATGCAATCATGTAATAATATTATTTTACACGTCCCTAATCAGAAGAGTCCCTATTTTTTTAACAACAATAATTTAAGTCTTTTTAGTTATTTAAATTTTATATTGGTCTATATTACAGCATTTAATGAATTTGTAATGGAAACTTATAATATTGAGGTTACTTGTAAAAAATAACCATAAAGATATTCCAAGCCGAGCCAAGATATTACAGTGTTTTATTTTTTATTTCAGAAACTAGTATTTTAGCATATTTTTCTTAAATATAATGTTTAATTATTATATAAGCTTTTCAGAGCACCAAGACTCAACAGTATGTCCGTTCGTATCTTATTAGGCAGATTGACGTGCGGCATCCAAAGAACCTTATACAAACTCCGTAGCAACTACAACTACAATGGCATCCATAATGAATAATATCATACAAACAACGTAGCAACTACTAGCATCATAAGATGGAGACAGTGAGCCTAACTTTGTTTAGGCATTGGTTCAGAAGTGAGCCTAATGCAGTCAGCAACCACCTAGAGCGCTGTGGCAGATACTTCATAAGATGGAGACAGTGATAAGCCAGTAGCTTTTAGCTCACAGAACATAGAGATGGTATCGAATACACTGGCTTTCTGGAGAAGATATTAGAAAATAATGGATCTATAATAAAATAATAGATGATTAGGTTTAATAGTGGCCGGCCTTTTTTTGTAAAAAAAGTTTGAGTGTGGTCTGGTGCTGTTCCTTTGCCTGGTAATTTAATCAGAAATGTAATCTGATCTGATCATCCATAGTAGATTTCTCAGATATAGCTTTTGTGTTAGAACATAATTCGGAAACTGACAAATGTTGTGTTCGCTTTCCTTGCAAGAATATGTGTAATTAATAGCATCTCAAAGATCTTTTTGTTAGAGAAAACTAGAGCGACACCTGAAGCTAATAAAGTTTCTATCTTTTAGATGTATGAACCAATAAAGCATAAGCAATGAGATGGATGGTGGATACGTTCATGAAAAAAAAACAAATCACTTTATGAACTCCATCTTTTGTAGTTGATTCTGACTGTAATAATGCGCTTAGCTGTGGCTATTTCCTATTTGTTAATTTTCAGTTATATGATTTCATTTCCAACCGTATCCTCGTCGAGTCCATTAGATTTGTATAAATATGAAATCATATTTGACTAGGAAACAATAATCTGCTGTCCTATATACGCATTGTGCTACACCCGAAACAGTAGTAATGTTTCTTTTTTCAACCTTGAATCCATGTTGGTGTTCTTTGCTACCTAGTGCTAGAGACTTTATATGTGCATCTAAGCACTTCTAGCTCAAGAGAAACACCTAAAAACCACTTACCAATAGGCATTTTCCTAAGACATCAAAATCCTACATATTACCAAGTATCCTCACTTCTAGGTTGTAAAAGAAAAACTTCATGAGAACCATCACCAATATTTTGTAAACCAGTTCTAGAGATGATGAGAGATAATCTAAGATTTTTTTTCGGGAAAGAAATAATCAACACCTCTGCACGACCTTCACATCATTACAATATTTTAGCTACATCACCAATGATTCAGAGAACAAAAGAAAAATGTAATTTTATGCCTAATCTCTAATATTTTAAACTGCGTGCATTTTATCGCATAATAGCCACTTCACTTCATCAAATAGCACTCAGCCATTGGATCGCAATGCCATGATAGGTACTCCCTCTATTCCTATATATAAGCATTTCAAGGATTCAAATTTTATTCTATTATATAAGCATTCCTACGTATAAGATAAAATGTGATGAGTTGGTGGGTGGGTGGAGAATTGATGAGGTACTGTAAAATAAGGGGTATATATGTCTTCTCCCTACATGACTATTTTTGTCTTAAGATTCTAGGAATGCTTATATATAGGAATAGATGGAGTAAATCGTTGGCATTCTTACATCTGGACCCTTCATGAAACAATAATTATTCTCAGTCCTCCCACCATCTCACATGTTTGCTTCTAGGTCCTTTGTGATTGTATACTTCAGTGCCAGTGCCAGTCCTCCCACCACTAGAAACTTGCATCTTGAGCCTCCCACCAAACTCCAACTTTACACCTAGATCCTTCACAGATTGAAATTAATTTATTCTATCTTTCCATCATTATTTTTGTGTTGAATTAGTTTCTTTTTCTAGACAATGATTTCATAAGTAATAGATAAATATGGGCATGTATAAAAAAAGTTTATGTAAACTATTAAACAAAAAGTTCTTTGTAACCCATGTAGGCCTTCACAATCATACAATAAAGTTTTACTTATCCATGTTTATATACCTTCTTTAATTTTATAAAATTATTTTTTATCTACACAACAATTTCATGAGTAATAGAAAAAATATTAGGGCATGTATAAAAATCATGTAAACCATTAAACAATTTTTTTGTAAACCCATGTGTTGTGTAATATAGATACGCTACAATCATACAGTACAATTGCCAACAAATTTGATGATTAGGTTTTAATTCAATGAAAAATCCTAATGATCCTCATAGTTGTCGTTAAGTGAATAAAAAATAATTTATCTTATACCTTGTATCAACTTATGTAAAAAATGTGTAGTTCAACATTTATGTTTTTTTCTTTAGTTGGCATACTTTTTGAATAATTTAAAATGTGAACAACATAAGAGATATGTCCAAAACTAAGAAAAAGGTCATTGACTCAAATTATAATCTGACCATTTGTGCTACACTGATTTGAAGCATATAGCATGTACGTAGCTACTACGAGACACACACAAGAGGGATGCTTAGTAAATATATAGAGGATGTACTTTGCCAGCAGATCACTTAACCAATCATGGACACCAGTCACCTCCCACAAACTTTGTCGCACTAATCTGCTTTCTATCTCCTTCTTTTCTATCCCACGAGAACTCCTTTTACCCTTGGCTAATGAGACTGATCAACACGCTAATATAATGACACGCAAATGTTGTTGTTGTGCAATAAACTTTTCCGACCCCTTCCTTGTTTTATCGTGGTTCGATCTGGCCAGATGAAGGGTTAGTGAGATGTGATATTCCTTTCATCCTACCAATGGAGATTTTGCCGATCCTCATTCATCGAATTAAATCCGTCTTCATAATGAGTTCAAAGACGGTGGATCTTGCGGTTTTAACAAAGTTTGGTGTCTCTTATTGGTGGTTGAAGAGGATTCGGCTTCGATTCGCTTATTGCTCTTTGGCTTCATCGATCGGAGAAGAGATGTTGAAGATGAGGAAAAGACTTAGATTTGTTCTTTATTTTTTGTTCATCTTTAAAAGTCTTGATGTAAGAGGTTTGTATCTATTTATATATATGTTAATGAAATTCCTTCATAAAAAAAAAGAATAATGACACGCAGATGCAACACACAGGGGCGAAGCTACGTGGACGGAACGGTGTCAGCTGACACCTACGACCTCTGCGAAATACAATAGAGAATTAGTACTACTAAGGACTGCTCACAAGCTTAAACTCCATTAGAAATGTTTGCTGACACCGATGGCTTCGGCCGCTGGCTTCGCCCCTGGCAACACGCGTGCCTGCCCTTGGCTCGCCCGACATTCTCAGGTCGCTGCCGCCCAAGTCAAATTCACCACTCGTTCATTTTCGACTTTCCAGTTCGGTAGCTTGTTTGGATTGTCAGTTTGAGTAGAAAACGAGATGGACCGGTGCGGACCTAACGCGCTGGGGCTTACTTTGGATTGTGAAGATTTCTAGTTGCACTTTTTTCTTTGCTCTTCAGGAAGGTTCTATTTTTGTTATTTTTCAATACTTCCGTTGGTTAAATACCTGCTTTCTCTGCAGGCTGCAGAGCAGATAGATTGTATTGTATGAACTGCATTTGGAAGCTACGTCAAGAGAACTTCCAGAAGAAAAATGTGGAGGTTCAAACTTGTGGGAAACGACTAACTGTACTTTTTATCTAATAGAGAATACGTATGTGCTTGTTGACAAAATATGTAGGATGGCTAGCTACCAGTTATCACCTTGATTCCTTCTACACAAATACTATTTTTCAACTTCGGATTTCACTAAAAATGGTTTTCAAAATATAATGAAATAACCAAAAAGTGGGTTTGTTACCAAGGATGTTTAAGCATTGCTTGTATAGTTCTATCCCATTCAATAGCACAAAAAAGGAATAATTTCCTCAGTGTCATTACAATTTTGCTCAATCCCGTATTCATAAAGAATATAGTAAATGAAAAATACCAATTGTTTTTAAAAGGATGTTTAATTTGTAGTTTCTCAATTGTTAACCAGTTTTTGTAGATTCTTCTTCTTTTTATGATGAAGTCTTGTAGATTCTTCAACCCTTGTGGTTGCCATAAATATGTTTGTGTCTCGACCTGTTGCAATATTATTTTGGCGAGGATCGGGAGGGCTGTCGATCAAGGCGAAGGGACCAAAAGGCACAGCATCTGGGAGCTTGCACACTATGGCCCTTGAACAACGGACCACGAGCAGCCATGCACGCACATAGACTGCACACACAGTTCCAGCTGCGCCTGACCAAAATCAGACCATCTCCATCAGCGGATCAGAATAAAGGCGACGCGCCTTTCGCCGTCCGTTTCTCATTGCTCCCCGTTTCTACGTTGGTATCTTATACATGATCCTGCCTTATTGGCAGGTGCGACCATGGAACAACGGAGAAAACGCATATGGTCCCCACATCGCCGATACAAAAGTAGAGTAGAGGTTACTCTACAGCCTCGTAGCATCCTAATCGAGCAAGCCTTACAGCGCATCCATGCATCATGCCATTGACGCCGAGGTCTCTGAGAGCTGAAAAAAATAGTACTATTCCCTTCCAAAACGAAAAATAAATAAATACTACTTGTAGTACTAATTAAGCGCACATTTGGTCATGGATGATGCACATGGCTTTCTGATTCGTCAATCAGCAGAACAAGACCAATGGAGAGAACAACATGCAAGCGTGCGGTTTCAATTGTCGCTGGTCAAAGGAAGCATCGGCCTCTATTGCTTCCTGCAGAGAAACGATGCTCACGCACGCGTGCAACTTTTGAACGTGCATGTGTGGTGGTTAGTCCCGTCTGCCACCGCCCAAGATTATTCCATGCCGCACAAGGCGAAGCAGCCGCGATGCACGCATCAACTCAACAACAGTATTAAGGTCTCGTGAATTGCTCCAATTGTTTCTGGAATAAATTAATTAAAGAGCGATCACGCATGGATGCTCCTCCAATTATTTGTTTCACGAGCATGCCTTTGCGGACCAGAACTAACCATGGTCTACCTAGAGGTAATTCATATACACCACCAGCTCAAATGCTCGGATGATGAAACTGTTGAGAGTGATCTCCAATGGATACTATTTCGTGTTTCCCTTTCTGAAAGAGGTGTCTCAATGCTTACAGCCGTGCCTACCTGAGAAACGCTTGACTTACGTACAAGCTTTATACAAAACCTACGTAATGCTGATGTGTCCCCTGATAATTACACACCTCCCTCCGTGATTTAAGGAACCCAACTGATTTAAACCAATTTGTTACGGCCACCTCACCACTACGTAACATTTACATAGTTCTTTTACGTAACTGTAGCATCGCTGGTGCCTACCTTGGCTCTTTCTAAGATGGGTGCATATTGAGCTAGAGTAATCAACTAATATGTTTTATCATGAGTTATTACCAACTCAAAGCATGGGTGAGGTTACACCCTTTAGAAACAATGTGGCAGCTATCCAATGCATGCATGCCAAATACTTTTCCTGGGACAGTGATTCAATGAAGAGACAAAGCAAATATCGTAGTTTTTCGGGGACATTATCTGCCATAGCTTTTCTGGGACAGAGTATGTAACTTCCATATATAATCCATATGTGCGTGACACTCAGTGGAGAGCTAATGGACTGTTTATATATGATTGAAGTTTTCTCCAATACTTGGTCTAATCTCTTTTTCTTCTTAATGAAAAGTGTGCTCATGCATGTCCTCGAAAAAAAATAACTTGGTCAGAGGTGATTAGGTTTAGGAACGTGCTAATGGCAACATCAATTTCTTAACTGAAGGCTGAAGCTGCTAAGAGAGGCTGCTAAGCCACAGGTATTCTGGGAACAATTGAAGGGCTTTTAAAATGTCATGAGGAGCAAATTGACATTTACTAATAATCTATTCCATTTTGTGATGTTTGTTGTCTGTGCTTACACTCGGCTACACTCCCGTGACTTCAAATTTGGAATGAAGAAAAAGAAGAATATATGCATGACAAGACACTTCTTCTATTCATCAGTTGACCTTTGCTGTTAGCAACACACTTCTACAGATACCATACGTAATATATGATGTGTCGTCACACTTTTCTTTACTGGGTATACGTCAATATGATGTATCACACTGACCAAATATGTTGTCTCATGCGTGATGTTAGTCCGATACTTAGTCTCTGGCCGGGGCAGCATATTTTCTGTCTATATCATTAGATCTAAGATGAGATTTGAACAATCTACGCTAGAAAATCTTGTGTGGTGTCACCGACTTCCCTGGATCCAGTTAATCTCAAGACATGCAAAATTATACTTTTCTCACCTCCATATATTCTTCTAACCAAGAGAACATATGTGGAGCACAGTGGGATATGATCAAAAGTTTCTCTCTTTCTGGCCAACAAATGATCCTCCCTCTGTTTGACGAATCTTCAGCAATTTGTTCCCAATAAGTCCATATTTTTTTGTCCAATGGATGGATATACTCTTGCAAGTTGAGAAAAATGTGTGCAGATGTTGCCACTTCTTACTAATTTTCTTCATTCCGAAATTAGCCTTGCAAAGAGCACAACTTTCTTCTCGTACATAGCATTATAAAGGCTGCTAAATGTCTAAAAGTATGTTCACAAATCTTATGGACAATTTTATTTGGTATTTTAACTGAGCTACAAATGAATATACATTTATAATTAAATCTCTCAAATCCACTATAATAACATCAACAGATATCAAATGACCATTTTCCAACTAATACAAAGGAACGAATCCTTCCAGATTTTAACTGTTATTTCCTATTTCAAATAAGTTTTCATTCGAAAAAAGAAAAACTCACTGAATAATAGATATGTCATGCTTGACAACTTATTAAAACTGAATCCTCCAAGGCATAGGTCCCGAAGGCCTCCATCTAAAAAGCAAAGTACATAGTAAATTAGCTTTTCTTTTGAGTTCAAATTATGTATGCTCGAGAAATGAATTTATGCCTTCATGATGTATTGCACCATATGTCTATATCTATCATGAAGTGACATAGTCTGATTTCTTTTCAATTCATTCACTTTTTTGTGTGCATATTTGTTAAAATAATTCTCAAAAGCACCGCACTATACAATAAAATTAGAAGATTCCCAAATTCTCACCTGACTGTTATAAGGTTCCAGAAAATATTCTAATGTTGTGGATGCGTTTATACTATTCAGATTGTTAATACCAGTTCCATTTCAGCCTATAATTTTGCCTCCAAGCACATAAGTTGTGCTATTACACTTGATGGGAATTAATTCTTGAAGAGTACAAGTTGTTCATTAATTAGTCAGAAATGTCGGCAATTATTGAGGCCAAATAGAGGAACACAATGATCGAATAACTTATATGAATATGCTCTTATATATCAATTCATATATCAATATTTTAAAAAAACAAAGGAATTCATGAACCTCAAGAACACCATATGGAAACTAAGGATAACCCTAGAAGGTTCCTGGAAACATGGGTCTCTGGAAGAAAAACTTTCAGAGGATAAATAATGAACGGAATAAAATGAAAAAAACATTTAGGTAATATATATTAAAATTATTATATTTCTCAATGCATTTTAATAGACAACAGATGCTCTTGATACCATCTTGAATGAGCTATACTTGGAGTCTTAACAAACAAATAAACTATAAATTCTCATTAGAAATTTTGATGGAATTCCTACATTAAAAATACTTGCCTTTTTTCTATCCCTTTTAGTTAATAATTTCCAAGTTTAAAATTTCAAGAGGATTTTGGCATGAATGAAACTGATTTGCCATGTTATTTATGTTTCTTACTTTTCTGTATTTCAAAGAATCTAATATGCCCCTGTTCTATACAAATGTGAATCTATGCTAACACTAAGATAGGATACATACAAGATAAATTTATATAAGTGGTGCATTATTAGCTTGCAAAAAGGTAGTATAAGGTTTTCATCATATTTTTTCATAGAGACATTATACCGAAAGTAGTGGTCAAAATGCAAGTTCATGTTCAAGACAAATTAATGTCCAAAATATCAATTGGTGTTCCTCGCCATTTATTGGTTAAAACTTATTAATAAGTGTCACCTAAAGAACAATAAACATTTATTGGTTAATAAGTGTCACCTAAAGATAAAAAATTTTAGCATGGTTCAAACTTTTCAGCTTAAAAATTTTGCCTTCAGATTTGAGCGTATAATTTAAACTGAAATGTATCAACTACTACTTTCAGACAAAATTTTGAAAATATAAATTTCGTGTAAATAAAGTTCATATAATTTTCATGACTTATTTTTGTTGAAGGATTTACTCAGAAAAATGAAAAAAAAATTAAAAGAATATTTGCGTATATGGTTCACAAACTTTCTAATCAACCTTTGAGAGGATAAAATAGTATAGCATCTCCAAAAGGCACAATTCTGAAGCAAGAGAATGCAAGCTAGATACATAACCAATCATATGGTTATGCTTTATATGCACGCTCAATCACGAAATGTAGATCTAATCATGAGATACAGTCGTAATATAGATGGCTGAAAGAACGCTTATGCATGACAAGACAGAAAGAGACAAATAACTTGACCGAGAAGTTAGTCTATTTGTTACAGAGGCTATTGTTTGATTGTTCCAGCAGATTGCAAATATTTGTTGAGCACTGCATTTTTTTATTTGGATAGATAGATGGTAAACCATAATTGAGAGCACAACTATTTCTTCTGGGTCTAACTTCTAATAGAACTAGTTTGTATATGATTTTAATGCTAATGAACGCAATGTGCTAAAGAATCTGGTATACAGATATTTTTGTTAGAATTATAATAACGGCATCAAAAGAATAGAACATTGGAACATGGATTTTTTTAGGACAATATTATAATATACTACAAGTTATATCATGCTAAGAACTTTGTTATGGCATTGGCTTAGAAGAGGTCTAAAGAAGGGCTTTGGCTAGTAGGGAAGCATACTAAATTAAACTTGGCAAAGCAGCTCATCAGAATTTGGGTGGGGCCACATTAGTTCTTGTGAGCCTAGTACAGTCAGCATGCAACCATCTTGGCAGATACTACAAGCATGAAATGGGGACAGTGATATTTCAGCAGTTTTAACTCAAAGAAGACGATAAAAAAAGTTAACAAAATACACGCTAGTGCTATGGAAAAGTATTTGAGAAAACTACTGATGGGTTAAATTAAGAGAAGATGAGTATGGTAGTTAATAGTGGCTTGGTTCTAGAGGCGAAAATAAATAATAGCTGCTTTGATGCTCTTGCTTTGGCAGCTAGTTTAATCAGAAACGAGATCTTATCCGATCTTCCTTATAGTGGGTTTCTCAGGTACAACTTTTGTATTTGGAATTTATTAATTCTGAAAATGCGAAATGTTGGTGAGCAGCTTCTTTTATGAGAATGCGTACTTAATAGAATCTCAATATTTTTTTTCGTTAATTAGAGAAACCATATCGACTCCTGAAGCTATCAATCTGCCTACCGTTACACACAAGTAGTTACACACATGTGTAGTGGAATCTCGTATTTGTCTCGTACGCTAGTAAAATTCAAAACAAACAGGTTATCAGATCAGGGTTTCATTTTGAGAACTCACTTTGAACTTAATTTGTTAGTGAACTCAAGTATTGTTGCTAACTGAAAATTGTTTATTTTCAAGTATGTTATTTCAATAATGCATAATTATAAAATTCTTAATATTGATTTGAGCCTGTAATTTACTGCTTCTTCTACACACCAATTTGTGTAGATGAAATGCAAAAACAGATCTGGAGAAAATATGTACTTCTTCTAGAAAATGACCCCGCGCGATCGCACTTCCTTCGGAACCAATCACTAACTCAAGTCACCTCCCATTACTTTCTGGCACGGCCAACTGATCATCTGCTTTTGTCTCCTCGTCCGGTCCTCCTTTTCTAACCTTTGATCTTCTTCGTCCCTTTTGCTAATAACACTAATCAACACGCTAACGACGCGCAGATGACACAAGCGTGCGTGGCTTTGCCCTCCGGCTCGCCCGACAATCTGAGGTCGCTGCCAGCAACGTCAAATCCTTCGGCGCGTCGCTCACTTCAGTTAACTCGCGCCTGCATTTGTTTTGAGTAGAAAACGAGGTGGACCGGTTCGCTGACCTAACACCGGGCTTGCTTTTTGGACCGTAAAAAGATTTCTGGTAGCAGAGCAGTAGTTTTTTATTTGTGTATAAGGCGATGATGAGGAAGCTTCCGCGTTAGCAGTATCAAACTTCTGTCGCTTACATGCTGTCTCTACGCTTTACACATTGCGAATAAGTGCATGGCAAAAAGTTTCAGGTGGAAATCGAGAACTAATGGAAAATAAAAAAGTTGAGGCTGAGACTTGCAAGAAACGAGTTGCTGGAAAGATAATGTTGTGTTTCACACAGGACAGACAGGTATATGTATAATCTTGACTTTTTGACAGCAAATACTATGAAACTTCTTAAATTCCCACAGGCCCACACATAGGACAAAGAGGGTGTATCAACTCTCGTTCCGGACGCCATGTAAATTCAGGCTTGTTTGACATGGTTTCTAGGGGCTTCGGCTTTAATTTGTAGTAGTATATCATGGCATCTAGCTAGGCGTCGACACTTGTGACGCAAAGAAAAACTACCTTTTCACCAGTTTCCAATGTATTTCGTGAGAAGAGAGAAAATGTGCACCTATGAACTACACTACAAGTGTTGGCGGAAAGATTCCAAGCACCTTGAATCCTCGCCAAAGGTGATCTTTTTTAATAAAGTAAAATTATCAGTAACACACTGAGAAATAGTAACTTCGTCTCCAGCACACTCACAATCTCGTTTTTAGTTAGAGCACACTACTCTCTCGTTTGAGACACATCACACGTTTAAGAAATATTTTAATTTTTTTATCTCAATACATATAACATGTTGGAATTTGAGACTTCACACAAATATACATTGCATTTTCTATTGGCTAAAGTTGGAGCTAGATTTTTTTTCATAGTTTTCTTGTTATTTTTTTTAAATTTTGTCGAGAAAACCATATAAATAATAGAAAACCTAGCCCTATTTTTATGATAGAGAATGACTCGGTTTATATTTGTCTGATGTTTAAAATTATATTACGTATTAAGATAAAAAAAGTTGTAAATAATTGTTAAATGGTCATAATATTTCACAGATGAGAAACTCCATAATAATCCTAAAGTGCTCCAGATAAAAACAAGAGAGCAAGATTGTGAGTGTTGGAGACGGAGCCATTATTTCTGTGTTCGGGAAAAGTTGCCTAATAATAATTGTGCCACACGAGACCTTAATGTTATATTCCAAAATTACCGCTTCACCACTAGCACTGAATTTACCACTTGGCCTCATTGTCCGTAGACATTTTTATTGCTTCCAATGCCCTTTAGTAAAAGGGTTCTCATATTTGTGATGAAAATGGCATTAATTTACTATGAAAAACTAAGGGAAAAAGAGAAAATGTTCAATCATTATTCGCGTAAAGGACAAGGGGTCACATCACTCATATCTTCTAGCATCTCAAATGTTTTGGATACAATATTGCTAATTCAGCATGGTTATACTTATGTATCAAAATTGATGGACCGAATATTGAGTATTTGTTAGCCCAAAGCATAAATAGGAAGGAGCAACAAAATATCACAAATCGTAAAGATAATATAATTAGTTAAATTGAGTCAAGCTATTATTGGTAGGCTCCACCATGTTTTACCATAGTTGAAGAAAACTCTGGATTCCCATCGAACTGAAACTGTGCATTCTTCCAATATACATCTTCACCCACTATGGACCATATATAAAGTGTTGCCGTTAAGCCGTAAAGAAGCAAGAAGGCGTATGTTCATCATTCACCAGAGTTTCTACTAGACACCACAGATGCAACATCGCACATTTGTCTACCAATTACTTTATGGATTAATTTATTTGTTATTCTATTTTTATCTCTAACTCTGGCTTATCTAAATTTATTCTTGTGCTGCTGAAAAGTGGATCTTGAGGACGGAGTGATTTAGCTGAATTTGATAGTTTTTTGGATTACCACATATTGTCAACTTCCTAGTCCTTTTTTCGAAATAAGAGAGAAGAAAAAAATGAAACTTTTACATTGGCCTCCCTTGCTAAACTACCTGTGACAGAGGTTGCCCGTTTAGCGAGGCCGATCCTGGTTGCCCCACATTTGAGCCCACAAGTGGGACCCACCGACAGGGTTGTCCAGTGAGAAGGCAACACCTCAACGGAATATTATATACTGAGTAGGAAAAAATAAATACATGTGGTTAGTAGGCCTAACCGCCGACCATGAGACCGCCGTGCGACGCAGCCGCTGGCGCCGGCCCACGGCGACTTCCTTTTCAGGGCCCTTTGACTCCTCGACGTGCATGTGTACCAAGTAACTGCTGCCACATGTTCATTCCATGCAGCTTTCGATCCGTGATGAACACTTGCAATTCAGTATCATCTACAAACATCCAAATCTGTTTAGAAAATAAAAGAGCTTTGGATGAGCAATATAGCTTGGAGTGATTTTTTTTTTGCCGACAGATTCTAATGTGAAGTGTGGAGAGGGTCCATACACGCCTGCAACTATATGTGTTTAGTCTTTAACCGTGCTCTTCCTAATAATGCACATGACATCAATATCGTTGATACATTTTTCCCTAGTTTGCGGCAGATACTCTTTTACTTATGTACTCCCTTTGATTCTGATTCGAGTTAGCACTGCGAATTGAGTGTAGCTCACATGGTTAGATTATTTGTGGTGAAACTAATTAACCTAGATTTGATATGAGTGTTATATTTATGGTTTATTTTTTAAATAATAAACCACATTCCCGTCAACGAGGTTCCTATTGTGCCTTCGTGAATCTCAAAATCAAACTAGCTCCATCTTTTGAAGCGACCATATAGAGGTTAGGATGTGCATGCATGTGTTCATAGGAGTGTGGGTACCAAGGTTTACAAAACCGAACGAGCCGCCAAAACTGGATGGGGCCGACCCAGCGGTTAACTAGAAAACCGGCTGGCCAACAGAGCAAAATTCATTTTTTCTCGGACCGGTTGGTGACGAGTTAGCCGGCCGATTATTCCGGTTAACCAAAAGCCATACCGGTGGCAGAGTGCAAAATCCGACCGGCTAGTTTGTGTTCAATTTGCCAAAAAAAAAAAGAGTTCTTGTTTCTTTCTTTCGATTCTCTTCGACTAGTTGATTTTGTCACCCTTTAAACCATGTTCAGCAAATCATATGTCTTAAAGGCTTTTTTTTACTGTATTAAAGGTTTTCAATTTGCCCGACAAGGAAAATAATAAAAAGTAAGCGACTAGAAACCCTCAACTAAAGAGTCAACAAGAAAATGTAGATATAAGATGCCATTTTATCCTGGGAACCTTAGCGTGCTGGCCCTACCGTATCATTGACCTCCAAGTGGTTGGTGTCACATCCACAAGCTCAAACATATAACTGCAGCCGTATATGTGATACCTTGTTGTTGCCCATGCCCAACACAAAAGTTGTTGGTTGAAGTGTCAAGTTGACACGAGACACACTAGAGCCTTGCAAAAAAGTCAATTTGAGGCTAATTAAAAGGAGGGAGACTTTGGGGCTAAGAGAGAGAGAAGGATTGGGAGGCTACTAGCTTAGCCCACCAGGCTCCCGACAAGCGTCCATACATTTAACCTTCATAAATGAACTCTTGATTTGTCCCTTTATATGGGTGGTTTAGTTTAATCACACATGTGTTGCCTACTTAATCTGTATACTTTGTCTTCCACTTGTCACAAAACATATCGTTGTGATGTCGACAAAAATCACAAAAGTATAGAGTCAGCTACTAAGGATTTCTCTACTGTATTCATACTAAACCGGGAGAACTATGTGCCATAAAGGTAGCATTCGAAAGAAATCTATGCATGTGTGCCAAGTTGGTTTCAGTCTTTGCACTTAGTTCTTGATCATGTGAAATTGGCATTAGGCATTAGCATCTTTGAAGTAGTTTCCAAAGAACCGGGAAAGTACTTATGTTTCTACCAAGAAACTAAAACCAAAACCTATCAAGGCCTTAATGTAGTATGTGCAAAATGTAATGCATATGTGACGAGATAGTAATTCCAATTTAGCGTCTCTTTTTCTTGACCACGGCTCCTAATAAGCTCCTTGTCGGTTCTCTCCTTCCGTCTCCTACCCAGCACGATTGTTTTATTCGTATAAAAGTCAAATGTATTGCATCAACGTCAACAATAAACTGCAATGCGGTTGATGATGAAGGCCAAGCCTAGGACGTATATACTACAATAATGCCGTATGCTGTTTTAGCTAATTAACCAGTGGAGTAACTTGATGTACGGTAGTTTAAGTACGTAATCATGTTCTAAGTAATTCTATCAAGTTCCAATAAATTAAAGGGTTGGTTGATCAGATAAAGTCAATGCATGAGAATGAGATAATGCGTGAAGGAAGAAGTAACAAGGGTGGAAAAAATATGTGCATTGACATGGATGGGAAAAAACTTATTATATGTTTGACCGAAAGAATGGGCTTCCTTTAAGAGCTGCATTGCAAGAAGCTAGAATAGCTGGACAACGATCGATCATCAAGGTGTTAAAGGTGAAAATTTCGTTGTATTTTCGGTCTGTCACATTGGGCATAGAGTTGGACAAAGACCGTCACATTTGCCCAGCGCAGACGAGGATTCTATACCTTGTCAGTATAATCCAACTGTCAGTTGCAAGATTATATCAAAAAAAAAAGAGAGAAGGTCCTTGTGCTGCCAGCTACTTTTACGCATCGTGCATGGCCGGATCTCGGTTGGCCAGCTACTGACGTATGCATGTACAGTATACCAGTGCCCGTTCTTTATTTCCTTAGATCCTAAAGACAGCATCGTAACCTCAAATTACTTGGGTAGCACCTTCACTTGACAACAGATGATATACTTGAGAAATCAACAACTGCCATCGTCTTCACAAAAACTTTGCTATGAAGATGTCTGCAGTCTACACATATTTGCCGCACGGGGCAAAGCCGTCTGGATCAATATCTTCCCGGTCTAAAACGTTAAAAATAGATTAGTGTCTAGGGAAAGGTTGGATTTTCCTATCAGTGAACCCCTTAATTTTGTTTAGGAATCCTAATTATATTTTATTATGGATTGAAAAGGAATGTTATGAATAAAACCAAAGTTTTGTCCCTATCTATCGGCACTGAGGCGCCTATAATAACTTCATAAATCTCAAGATCGTTCAACTCAATTTTTGAAATTAAGACGTTTATATATAGAAATAAAATGCATGCGTGTGTGTTCATAGAGTAGGTCTTAGTACATCTTTAAGTGTTTATCTATCTATATACTCGTTCTATGCTAAAATATAAGCATTCTAAGAGAGTGACCAGATATATTACATTGAGGATGTTATGAATCTGGACCAAACTCAGACATGCTTATATTTTGGGACGGGGTGAGTGCTGCTATAGATCCAACCAGAATATCTTACTTATGTACAAGTCAAGTCATTATATAAATTACATATCATCATTTAGAAACTTTAAATTTTTTGCGAATAGAAACTTTAAACATTTGGGTTACTATATATTCATCAAGTCGGAACAAAGTTAGACAACACCGTTGAACCTACAATAATTCCTTTTTAAAAAACATGTATCTTCTATCCATACTGGCATCCCCATGCCCCATGCCCCTGCCCCTTTCAACCTCAGTACACTACCTGTCCAAGACTGACGGCCGTTCAAGCTTCGCTCAGCGAGAGATGCTTCAGTTGTTGCGCCCTTAGGCCAGTCTCAATGCATATTTTTATTTTACACTTACCAAGAGTGTCATATCAGATTTTGAGATTTAATTTAGGAGATGAAATGGTCACTCTCAATGCATAGTTTCATCTTCACGATTTCATAAATAAATTGTACATTAAATTAACATCTAATTGTTGCATCTAGATTGGTCAAAATTGGTTGGAATGAAACTTTATGTTCTCAATAGGAGTTTCAATTGAGTTTCATGCCTATAAAACAGTGCCAAATGAGTTTCATCCCTATGAAACCCATTTTCCCAGTTTCATATTAATTGATACGTCACGTCATCTCTTTTGCTTGATGTGGTAGCTTATTTAATACTGATGAAACCTCCAGCTGAGACTGGCCTTACATCTACCCCTCCTATCGGGAGAAGAGTATCAACAATTGCAAGTAGTGATTTCAAATGAGTCTGAGGAAATTCGTAAATAATATTAGTGTCAACAACGGCCCCTTTAGTCAATTTTGCTTGTAAAGACACGAACCAGAACTGAGAAGGCAGACGGCCGGTGGTGTTTGTAACTTTTACTTCTCGTATACCAAACGTGGCAGCTGGAAGTATACGAAGGAAAAGCATTTGTCTTGTAGTTAATGGCGGTATTAGGAACTTTGACCGGCCGGAGTAATTAAGAATTACACAAACCAATCTCGCTCAGTATCTTTCTTATAGTAGTACAGAGATTAACCTTTTGGTTTAAGCTTTCGTGCTCTGGCCAACGATGCTGTCCGGAATCTTCAAGGCAAAGAGCAGGAGTCCGTCCAGTCCACACGACGCCCATACCACGTCTCACCCTCGACTTCTTCGCGTGGATTAGAATATTATGTAGGTAAAATGAAATACCAGAGAGAGAGAGAAACAGGGTGCTTTACAGGAGTACACTACTAGAGCTTCATTCTGACGCCTCCAGCATGTACACGTTGTAGGAGTATTCTCCAAGCAAAACTCGAAACTTTTAACAATTCAAAAACATATTCGTCGTATCTCTGGACAGAGGAGCAGCCGGAGGAAGAAGCGAGGCAGCTTCTCCAGGGGCTGTGCCCCCTCTGCAACACTGAGCTCCAAATCCCAATGAACAAAGTGAGAGTCAGCTGGTCTCGGTCATGCATGCATGGAGCTATACCCCCCTTTTTGCAGGGTCAAAGTCACGTCGACAGAAGACTTGGACCTGTCCCAACAACTTGCACATCACAAAATAGATCCTGCTAATAATTGAATAATTGGGGACATGGAAGAAACAGTAGAATAGTAGCAGTGGCACAGAATCATCGACACAGTATAGTTACACATGCAACGGAATACTTACGCAGTAGAGCCCAAGTCAAGTCCTGTGTTCCAGAAAGGTGCGTGAGGAATACTAAAAGGGAACAGCACACAAGTCTAAAGTTCTGACACGCAGTGGACTTGTAGGCATATGCGTACAACAACAATTATACACGCATACGAGTAATAAACTAGTATTACTGGTAGTAGTATAAACATAAACCAAAGGGTGGCGTGAAGGCACGACGATGTTATTTGTGGGAGTGACCTAGAATCTGTGACTTTGACGGTATAGAGTAGTAGAGAGATTCTTCCAACCCGCATGCATTTGAGTATATTAGATGCCCGAGATGGATGCGTGATCGATGCCGGTGAAACTTCTACGTCCTTGGAGTTTGCATTGTTAGAGACTTTGGATCTCAAACTCTCCCCTTCCCGGACAAGCCATGATTGAGAAGAATGGCGTTGGTAAACTTGGTCGGACACGTCAGCGATTACCTCAGCGAGTAGTGGCACGAGAAGGGCAAAACTGCAAATTGGAATTGCTGACTCAGTTGTTCAGTTCAAGTTAAGAAAAAAAAAGGAGTATGAAGAAGAAGAAGAAGAAAAGAGACTGTTCTAGGGGTGCCAATAAAGGCAAAACAGCCCACAGATAGACAGGGGAGGCCTTGCTTCCAATGGGCGTCAGTTAGGACACGCTTGTCTCCTAGCGTAGCAATGCCAGATCCGGTACGGTGGAAAGGCCATTACAAAGGCAACACGCAGTTGTCAAGCCTTGAGAGACTGGAAAGCCGAGTGGGAAAGTTCTTCCTTCCAGCTGATTCCGAATGTGCAGGTTTTGAATTTATATAATTAAGTAAAACAAAATTCAATTGAGCCTTTGGTCTCACAAATTTATAAGAGAGACTATCGATGTCATTGGCATGCAGGATTAGCGAATAACAAAAAAAACATCCATTTCTTATGTTGCATGCAATCTTAAATGAATTGTAGTAGTATGTAGGAAAGTTTTGGATGTAGCACTACCTACAGATACCGAAAAAAAATGTGCGTGATTTTGAAGAGATCTTTTCATAGAGGTCAAATCTCTTATTAGATTTCTTCAGCATTCTTGTGCACTATCTTTTTTGTTCAAAAGGGCAACAAGAAAAATGTACGTGTAATTATTTGTTTGCTCATATATATAATATAGTAATAGAGTACGCGCACATACTACTAGACGATAGCGAGAGGCATCGACGGGACAGTTGCCACTCGGTGTATATGCAGCAGATGTTGTGGGTCCTGTCTATGTCGACGCGGTGGTGCCGCCCAACATCGCTCTCCAGTCGACACGTGTCCCCGTGCTGCGGGACCCACGGCGGCGCGTCCGAGCTGGCTCCGCTGCATGCACGCGTGGCGGCTGGAAAAACGACAGCGCAACCGTGACCAGATCTGACGTGTAAGGTCCACCGCCGCGGGGCCCCTGCCGCGCCTTTGCGTTAGTTAAAGCAGTTGTTGGTTAGCAGCACTAAACACAAGGTTGTTTTCTTTTTTCTGTAGCTGAGACTTCTTCCGGCACCGCCCCTCCCGGTCTCGGTGGTGACTGACTCTTTGTAGCTTTTCTCCCGTTGCTGTTGCTGCAAACGTTGACGGAATCAACTGTTCGTTCAGCTGGACTAGTACACGGACAGTTTCTAAAGTACAGTATGTTTTTTCTTTTTCCTAATAAAGGAGCACTGTATGTGCGTAAGATCCGAAATAATGTCCTGTGCTGATTATAATATAACAGAAAAATGAAATAAGAATTTTATTATATTTTGGTAATCTTATTTCAACTTTTTGCTAAGAACTGTATCATCGACTTTTCGTTACATTTCCGCTCTGTTCACTAGTCTTTTCAGTACTACACAAATAGTCCGTGTGCACCTAACAAAGTGAATCTAAGCGTACCCATGTTTTAATAAATAAATAAATAGATAAATAAAAACCTTTCCCACACACATGCATGCCCCCTTGTGTTTTCAGGAGCTGCAAGTTTTCCCCAACAACCAAAGGGCCAAGGGGAAGAAAATTCTCCTACAGTACTGTGTCCTAAATATTTCAGAGAATAAAATAAGAGAAAAAACATGGCAGTACTGCACCACCAAAAAGGTAGGCCAGCCCTTGCTCTGCCTCCTCCCCCTACCTATAAATACCCCTCCATGAGCACCCGAACTCCCCCACAGCAAACAAGCTAGAAGCATCCCTGTTCCTTGTTCCCTCCCTCTTGAATTCCGTCTTCCTCCACCAATCGAATCAGCCGCATCCTGCGTTCCGTTGCAGCAGTCTCTAAAGCATCCAGTGATTTGTTCATTCGATCGAGGAGCATGACGAAGCTCGTGCCGGAGGCGGACGCCGTGGTCGCGGCGGCGCGGCATTTCTCGTTCCCGCCGCCGAGGACGACGAGCGGCGGCGTGGACTCGTGCCGGAAGATGGCCGCGGCGCAGATCGACCTGGGCGCCGCCGTGACGGGGTCGTGGCTGGACTCCATGAAGGCGTCCTCGCCGCGGCACCGGCTCATGGCGCCCGTCGTGAACGGGGTCGCCGCCGACCCAGAGCACGACGACTGGATGGTACGCTCGTGTCCATCGCAAACGAGAAGAAGAAAAAAAACTTTTTTTCTTCTTGATTTCTTTTCAATCCCCATGGACGGCGGCGCTGATAGGAAAAGCAACCGTGTCTGTTTCGCAGGAGCGTCACCCGTCGGCATTGAGCCGGTTCGAGCTGCTGGCGTCGGCGGCGAAGGGGAAGCAGATCGCGGTGTTCCTGGACTACGACGGCACGCTGTCGCCGATCGTCGAGGACCCCGACAACGCCGTCATGACCGACGAGGTGAGCCGAAGAAGCAGAGCATGCTCTGTCTGCTCGCGCCGCCTGCCTGGTTGCTTCTCTGAAACAACCAGTCCTCTGACTGACATATGCTCGTTGACTGGCGGTTGCAGATGCGGGACGCGGTGCGCGGCGTGGCGGCGCGGTTCCCGACGGCGATCGTGAGCGGCCGCGGCCGGGACAAGGTACATACATTTGCTCTGCTTCTGGAACGCGCCTCTCCTTTCCTCTGCTCACGGGGCAGCTAGAAGCTCCTCCGCTTTCTTTTTTTTTCTTTTCGTTTCCCCGGCCCGGTGCCACTGGTGAATTGGTGGTGATGGCGATGGCTGAGACGAGGACGGGTGTGCTTGTGCTTGCAGGTGTTTGGGTTCGTGGGGCTGGCGGAGCTCTACTACGCCGGGAGCCACGGGATGGACATCCGAGGGCCCACCGCCGACGACGCCAAGGTAAAAGGACTTTTCTTCTTCTTTTTTAGGGCTCTGAATTTCTTCTTGTTACAAGCAACACCATGTCACCATGCACAGGTTCCCTTCTTTCTTTCTTTACCAAAATTAAAAAATAAAAAAACTGACAAGTCATGGTTGACTCATCGCAGCAGCAGCAGAAGCAGGACACGTCGGTGCTGTGCCAGCCCGCGCGCGAGTTCCTGCCGATGATCGAGGAGGTGCGCGGCTTGCTGGCGGCGAAGGTGGCCGCCATCCCGGGCGCCATGGTGGAGGACAACAAGTTCTGCCTCTCCGTCCACTTCCGATGCGTCGACGAGAAGGTAAGGTGTTGGATTCAGTCAGGCATGTTTACCTCGTGCCAGCATCTGGAGCTGACAGAGAACTTTCTTTTGGTGCGGTCAGAGATGGGGCTTGCTGGCGGAACAGGTCCGGTCCGTGCTCAAGGAGTACCCCAAGCTGCGGCTGACCCAGGGGCGCAAGGTGCTGGAGATCCGCCCCATGATCAAGTGGGACAAGGGGAACGCCCTCGAGTTCCTGCTCGAGTCGCTAGGTCAGTTCTCTTTTTTTTTCTCCCCCAGCTATAGCACTAATAGAGTAGCTCTGAAGGAAACAAAGTGAATGAATTTCGTGTGCCTGATGGACCAAATGAATAAATCAATAGGTTACGCGGAGCGTTCCGACGTGTTCCCCATCTACATCGGCGACGACCGCACCGACGAGGACGCCTTCAAGGTGCTGCGCGGGAGGGGCAGGGCGCCGGGATCCTCGTCTCCAGGTTCCCCAAGGACACCGCCGCCTCCTTCTCCCTGCGCGACCCGGCCGAGGTCAAGGACTTCCTGCACAGGCTCGTCCACTCCACCACCGCCACCACATGATGATGACGCTACCCAAGTTACCGTCTTCTAACACGGCCGCCGTCCCTGCCACACCAAACAAACGGGGCAGAGGAGTAGTAGTTCCCTGTATCTCGGCGTAGGATTTCCATTCCATCCAATTTTTTCGTTGCTATTGTCACCTTGCTGGGCCTCGGCTCTGATGTGGCTCTATTATCAAGCCCTTCTACCGAACCGAGCCTCTCTGTCTGTGTAATCTTTCCTATCTTGCCGAATTATAATTCTCAATCAGTTCCTCTCACCAGTTTAATTGCGAGCGATCACCTTGAAAAGGGGATGACGATCGACTGCTTGCATCCTTTTCCACTGTTCATTTATTATCGCTGACGACCACGGCCTCTCGACCGGGATCGCGATCCCCGCCGCGGCGACGATCGATCGATTCGATCAATGGCAGCGCACGCCTGACGTGATCTTGAAAGTTGCTTCATAAATTCTTCTTTTTTAAACTAGCAGTACGTGTTGCTTCGCTTCGTATTTGTCGGTGGGGAACGGCCAAGCGAGCTTACGTGGTGCCATCCCACACCTGTCCGTCGATTTGTCAAACGCTCCAACATCGTACGCGGCGGCGTAGCTTTCCGATACGTTTCTTTAACGAAAAACCGCATGAATTTCTCGCTCACAGGTGTAAAGAAAACCGGTGCATGGTAGTACGCGCGAAGAAACGTCGCTCGCTGCCCCCGCATTTACAATGCCAACACGCCGTCGACATGTGCGGTTTTCAATTCCATTCAGCAGGTATGTTTTCTCTGTCACCCCCTTTTTTTTAAATTTCTTTTGCGTCCTTGTCGAGGGTACTGCATGAACGCAACATACGCACTTGTCACACACACTACTCTGTGAATGCAACGTGAACTGGTCGGACCGCTGACACAGTTCCTCCATCCTTCGCTTCTCTTTGATTCCACCGCATTTCTTTTTTTAAAGATTGGTAATACTTCAGTTTATTTATCTGTTGTGTGTAATGGCAATGGGGTTCTCTTATACACAAGGCTTTCGATTAAGGAGTTTCAGGAGTACCAAGAACTGCAGTCCAAAAGTCAGAAACATTGCTTTTGGATGCAAGTTTCTTCTCAGGGGAATTCTCTGAACCTGTTCTCAGTCAGAAGACGATGCAGAACCGAAGCGACCCCACTGCGCTGTGTAAAACTAATTCATCCTGCTTGTTCAGAAAGACACTACTGCACAGCACGGTTGCGAGGAACAGAAGTAGTGATGATTAACAAATAACACAATGTAATTTATCGGGAGAAGAATCGCCGTCCGTCCCATGCCCGACAGACGGCATTGTTCCCCTCCCTTGCTGCTCCCCAATTCAGGCCAGACAGCGCACATGACCCCCTGCCCGACCGCCCGGGGATTCGCCATCAGTCCCTGTCCGCGCATCACAGCAGAGGCGGATTCGCAATGGCAGGCCATGCCTCCGTCGCCATCGCCATTAACGACACCATGCAGCGAGCGTGCGTTGCGTTGGTACCGGCCGGAGGTTGATCTCGCGGCAACCAGGAACATGGCTGGTTGACCCGGCGGACGACGCGAGCAATTGAATTGTTCCGGCACGTTTGCGAGCCCATGCTGGCGTCGCGATCCCAAGGAGAGCGGCTCCGCGCCGTCGATCGTGTCATCGACGAGAATCAGTGACGCCGGCTAACTCAGAGAAACGCTCAGATAAATGGCTTTTGACCGGAAAGTGAACCGTTTCCGATCTCAAAAGATCTAGGAGGAGGAGGAGGAGGAGATCCTCCCCCACGAGCTGCACGCAGCAGCAATACGGAGAAGCGAACAATTGGGGGAGGGGATCGCGTCAAAGTACGCTTGGTGGACGAGAGGCCCTCTCCGCCACCACGTCTCCGCGATTCCAACCCCGCATTGATTCCAGCTATCAACTAGGCCTACGCGAGGCGGCGAAGGAAGATCCATGCCTGCCTGGCTGCTGCCGTGCAGCGGTGACGTCACTGCCGAGTGCGTAAGCTCCTCCTCGGTCCTATGCTATAGTAGTAGGAGCCCGCAGCGGTGCTTGAAACAGGACGCGTCCTCTGCTCTGCGGCTCTTGCCGCTTGGACGCCGATTCCGGCCGGCCGGGTTCAGTGCCTCGCCGATGCAAAATTAAACCTCCGGCCAATTATTGGCCGTGCTGCTGGTGGTCCAGGGGCATCGGAGCAAGGCAGCGATCTGGCTGGAGCTACATGGCAGAGCGCATAGAGGTCGCAGCAGCAGTGGTAATGGAGCGCCATTGCCGGACGGAGTAGGACGAGCTGGAGTCCGTTCGGCGCATCTGAATCAGAATCCCAGACTGACCCCAAGAGGGAAAGATTCTCCCCATCCAAGACTTTTCTCCCCTCTCTGTGTTTTGTACCAGAGTCCTACAGAGCAAGACAGATGCCAACAGATGCTATGCATGTGTTGTAAGAGCATCTCCAGCAATCCCTCTAAAATGCGGAAAAAAATTCTATACAAACGTGCTGTAAACTCCAGTCTGTGCAGCACCACCCGGATTATCAACACGTGTTGCTTTCTACGAATCCTGGGGCTACCGTTCCGCGCTCAGCTCGAAGCTCTATAGCGGTTCCTCCTGAGCCCCGTTCTGAAAACGAGCCAGCCACTATGCTTCGGCTTCACCAAAAATCGGATCTGTTTCAAAAAAAAAAAAAAAAAAAATCGGATCGAGCTGTGCGGCGGCGTTCTCCTTCCGCCTGGCCGTAAGCAATGACAACTCTCTTTCCTCGTTCCTTTGCTTGCCGGCGGCGCTGCGATGTGTGACTTTGGGATACATTAGGAGGCCGCTAGGCACCCTCGCTATTACCTGTGCCTTCGCGCTGGACGGTGACTTTTCAGTATTCCCTGCAATGCTATGGCCGTGATCTCCCTCGCTGCTGATTTGAAGATGAATAATCAAGAATTTTTTAGGAGTTTAAGTGCATGGATAATGTTTCATTAGGATCTCTCTTGAGGCCACATCAATTGATGACGAGTTGTTATAGCTTCATCCTTTCTGAAGTAAAAGTGCTCTTGTATAAAATTGGCATTTGAAGAACTGCCAGGAGAAAATATAAGTTTGACCTATTGCGGACTTGAGTAATCAAATATCTTGTATTCAACGTAGATTGGGAGGGTTCGATCCAACTCGCCTAGAGGAGAGATGGACTCTACTATATTCTTCCAGGCTGCGATCTTGGCCCCGAGTCGTCTCTGTGTTCATCGATGTTGTGAGGAGCAACCAAACCTCGATGAAGACGGTGGCTGCCATGTGCTTTGGTTTTTCTTCCAAAGGAGCCGAGCCGTTATAAAAAGAAAGGAGACAAGCCGGCTACAGAGAACTTATTATCTCATGAATGTTTGTAGGAGCCGAAATACGGACGGAAAGCTGCCGTAGGATTACAAGAGAGAGGACACGCCTTGACAATCTAGGTGGTGCTGCATAGAATTTTCTTCCCTAAAATGCCCCCAATCCTAAATTTTAGCAGTTTGGACAAAAAACTAACTCCAGCGAGACTTTCTATATGGGCTCCTAAAGTAGCTACCCTCCTAAATCCCCCTCCAACCCCCTGAAAATGGGAGGGCTCTATCCCACCTCTAAAGTCCAGCTGTCAATGGGACCCGCATTTTTTTCTTTTTCTTTTTACCTTTTCTCCTCTTTTCTCTCCCCTCTTCTCTCTTTCCTCTTCTCTCCTTCCCTGCTCCTGCCGAGCGGCCAACGCGCCGGCCCCGCCGGCTTCCTCTCGGCCGACCCGCCGCCTACCTCCCAGCCGGCAGGCCGCCTCCACCTACCGCGCCCTCCCGGTCGCCGCCCATGCCGGTCGGGCTTCTTCCCCCCTCGGATCCGGTCACCTCCAGCTGCCGCTCGCCGCCTCGGATCCCGCCTATGACAAACTCGGCCCACGCCGCCGGACGCCATTTTCCGGCCCACGAAAAAGGTTGAGGCCAAGCTCCGGCCGGAGCTCGATGGCTAACGCGGCTGCCGCCTTCCTCCGGCTAGTCGCACCGCCGCCGGGCCACCGCCTCCCTCGTCTTGCCGCGCCGCTACCCGTGGGCGGGCCGCAGCACGGGCAGGAGCTCCAAGATTTGGCCTTCTTGGGTGGCGGCGGTCTGGCCCGGCCATCGCGCACGACCGGCTTCGCGCTCGGCCAGGGCTAGGCGGAGGTGGGTCGTGGTGCTCCGGGCATAGGTGGAGGAGAAGAGATAAGATGGGAGGCTGACAAGCGGGGCCCGTGTGTCAGTTGGATATAGGAGTCTGGTTTCGGATGTTCTGCTGGAGTTCGATTAAAAATCTTGCCTCCGATCTTTTGCGAGTCCACCCGAAATTGGAGTTTTGGGGCCCGATTTCGGGTCCCTCGCTGGAGATGCTCTAATGTGGGGGACCTTAGTCTTTACACCCATGCCTCACCACGCTATGCATATAGTACGACACGCCTCACACAGCCTCTGCGATCTGCTTGCACGTCCAAGGTAGCTAGAACATGAGACGGACGCAACAGTTACTGGCGGCACCAAATTATTGGCGCCAAGTAAAAGAAACGACTTTCCTTTTTTTTTAAAAAAAAGCGAAAGAACAGACCTAGAACAATGTATCTATGGCTTGCAGTGCGGCAGGGAGACCCAGCCAGTGGCTAAAACCTTCGATGAGACCTGCAGCGAAAAGCGAGGCTGCTTTTTGAGTGGACGTGCGATCTATCGTAGACCAGTGTAGACGCGCAGATGGCCGATCAACCAAACGATGATTGCCTTTAATCTCGATCTCCGCGTTTGTTTAACGCGGGAACAGCGCACTAACGAGTAGTAGAGTAAATAAACAACAACCCTGTCACTCACGGGGGAGTCATCCACATCACATGCTGGCCATCTTCCACGCCACTGAACAAAGCTGTAGCCGTGTGCCACCACCGCCGCCGCGCACACGTGCCGGAGAGGTGGTCCTCCGCTGCTGCGGTGGCGCGGCCCGGCGGCCCGGCCGGCGTAGTGGCCACGCACGCAGCACGCCGGGAAAGGAGGCCGGCGAGCAGGAGCAATATAAAGGTTAGCTACGCGATCGGGACTGGTGCCGCGAAACTGACTAGATAAAGGACCTTGTTACGTGACACATCATACACCAAAGCGTCGCCCATACATCGACTGATCGACGCATCTCTGCGATCAAAGAGAAAGCTACCAACCTTGTTGCGTCGAGGTGGAAAGGCTCATGTATCACACTCGTCGATCGTCGGCCCTCTAAGCCCCTAATTACATGATATATATACGCAATTAATGCACAAGCCAAACATTTTGCTCACCGCTCGATTTGGATATGCTTGCAGCTCTTTAATTACCAGGTACTAGTATTTGTATATTGTAACAACTTGTATTTGGAACTAAGAATATATATGGCGCTCTCTCGCAAGTGTGGAGGATTCAGTCCATTCTTAAACGCACAAGCTTATTAGTTTGCATGTGCGCCGCGACTAATAATATTTTAATTTGAATCTGCTGTTCGCTTTAAATTCCCTCCAATGTTGAGTCGGAGGTGGAAAGGCTATGTACCACACTCGTCGACCGTCGGCCCTAATTACGTGATATATGCAATGCACAAGCCAAAGATCTTGCTCACCGCTGGATTTGGATGCTTGCAGCCCTTTAATTATCAGCTAGTATTTGTATATTGTAGCAACTTGTATTTGGAACTAAGATTGGCACTCACAAGTGTGGGGGATTCAGTCCATTCTTCAACGCACAAGCTTATAAGTTTGCATGTGCGCTGCTACTTAATAATATATTTTAATCTGAATCTGCTGTTCACTTTAAATTCCCTCCATTGATGAATGAGGAGCTTTCGCCTGCTTTCCACAAAAAAAAAAAAATGAGTTGTATGTAACTTCCTCCACTCACCCGCTTAATGAGCAAAAAAGAATCGCTCCGTTTGTTCCATTGGTGGTTTTGCAGTAGTGCCCAAACGTATCTTCATCAAACTCCAAAGATCTCGCGACAAGTTTGTCGCACATATTTGTGACAGCAACTAGTTGCATGTTAACCTCGATCATACGTAAGAAACTCGGATGACTGGCTCGCGTGCTCTCTCCTACAGATGTGCCTCCTTTAGCTTTATTCAAAGTGCAAAAGCTAAGGATGAAACTGATTATACTGGATCAAACCAATGAATTGCGTATCTTTCCTCTCCTCTTTTCTTCAGTTTTTCCTCCTTTCTCTAGATGCAACTTCACTAAATCCTTTGGGTGCGGGTCTTAGTAAAAATAATGGACCAAGTATCATCAAACAATAAGGTGTTAATGGAGAATTCCATAACCAACAACTCTTTCTTGACCAATACTAGTGCTGTATACATCCAATCAGCTATGGGCATATGAAAAAAATACAGTTAGGCTGTGATGCAAAGGCGGGATCCATGTATCTTCTGGAAAGTAGAAAAAAAAACGTGCGAAACATATCGTACTATATGTAAGAACAGGCCGGTCTCAAAAAAAAAGGGGTAAGAACAGGCCCTCTATTTCATAATGCGGAAGATATACTAAGCTGGAAAAAGGGAACCCATGGGCCTAATCAAAATATTGCCAGGCCAGGCCTAGGACGATCGAGTCACAGAACACTTTGACATACACCGAATGGTGGAAGATAGCTCCAAACCTCTCTATCTCTATAATATTCTCTACACTATTCCAGAGGAAAAAAATGTAGTCGTCCGTTCCAGAGGAAAAAACAAACAAAAAGACCTTGAGCATCATCATCTGCATTGAATATATCCAGTAAACATCCACAGAAAGGAGAGAATGTCTATATTCATTTATCTCATTGGTGATTGTGTCACATAATATTCAGATCGGATGCTTAGGCCCAAGAGCATTTCACATAATACTGACAAAAGTGAGGAGGCATCCAATTTTTAATACTAATTTGCACTCACAAATCTACATCACTATAACTGAAGCACGTGTGAACAGTTTTAGTAAGGCAAAATTGTCTGTAACACACTGAGAGAAATTTGTTTCTAACACATCAACAAAGTCAAATTTGTCTGTAACACACTACGATTTTGTGATTTGTTGTCCAGGATACATTAGGGCTATTTAAAATTGTTTTCATCTTTTTTTATCTCATAATACATTAGAACTTAAAACTTAGCATAAATATATATTTTTGCTTTATCTATCATTAAAAAATAGAGCTAAATTTTTTTCAGATGTTTGTCTTGCTTGCTCATTGTTTTAATATTCAATTTGTCCAGCAAACCATAAAAATAATACAATAAAATCTAGCACTATTTTTTATTAATAGATAATAGGACAATGTATATTTGTGCCAAGTTTTAAGTCCTAATGTACTATGAGTATTGAGATAAAAAAATTGACATCAATTGTTAAATAGTCATAATGTGTTTGAGACAAGAATCACAAAATCGTAGTGTGTTGTAGATAAATATGACTCTGTTGATGTGTTGGAGACGAAACCATATTTTCTTGATATGTTACAGACAATTTTGCCTTTTAGTAACTTTTCAATTCCATTTTAGTCATTGGAACAACATGTTCCTGTACCAGTACATACCGGCTTACTATTCTGACCTCTAATTTAATAATAATATATGATATAATTATTCACAAATATATCTTTACCATAAAATTTGAATCGTATATTTATTTTAAATGAATAACTTTGTGTATTTAATGATTATATTTAGTGTAACATTTAGATATATCATAAAAAAGTGTTATACTCTCAATTTAAACCGGTATGTACCGGTATTTTAACGGTACTCGCTGGTATAGACCAATATTGATTGGTACCGGCCGGTATTGACCGGTACGAAACTGGCTAGGTCACTAGAACGAAAAGTTTCGGTCATTCAGGCCATACCAATAAGCACTTTTACTTTTACCAACGGTCGAGATCGTGATAAAATTATAGATGTAAGTGACTTTTACCTACACTCAACATTGTGATAAAATATAACAATCTAAAGTTTGTAAAAAGCAATTATCAAAACTCATGCCTCAATAATCTAAGTGCATTCAAAACTGTGCAGAAAACACCTGAGGAATAAGTAAAGAACAGATACGACAATTACATGAAAAAAAAAGTGTTAGATGCCGGCAAGGCGGCATATTAAGAGCCCGTTCGTTTCCACCCTCTAAAATTTATATATCTGTCACATCAAAGAGAATCTTACTATTTAGTAGTACTTTTATTAATTTAATAACAAAACCTATGTCGCGACCCCCTCTAATTTGCGAGACGAATCTAATAATCCTAATTAATCTATGTTTAGCTACATTGATGCTACAGTAAACATCTTCTAATAACACCATAATTATCCTCGTTGGATTCGTCTCATGAATTAGATAGGGGGTCTGCAATTAGTTTCGAGATTAGACTTTATTTAGTACTCCAAAATGATAAAATTCTCTTTGATTTGACCCTCTAAAAATTATATAGCTGGAAACGAACAGGCCATAAGCTGTCATCATCTGGCTTGAGATGATAGTAAGGCGAGGCAAATGCTGGAATTTTTATTTTAAAATAATCATTATTAATCTAAAATTTTAAAAACAAACCGACTCAAACTAAATTTAATTTTCAAGATCTAGACGTTTTTGTCACGCCATATTGTATGGCGTGATTCCTGAATAAATCACGCCATATAAAATGGCGTGATTGTGTCCACGTCAGCGTCACCGCCACGTCGGAACGGAACGCAGATCGAGGTTGACCCGAATCACGCCAATCTGCATGGCGTGATTGGGCTATCAATCACGTCAAACCGTCCGGCGTGGTAGGGATTTAGGTAATTTTCACACGACGCGAACGGAACCGAAGTACAACTGAATCACGCCATATCATTTGGCGTGATTGAGAAGGAATCACGCCAAGTCATATGGCGTGATTCACTTTCCTCTCTTTCGAATGTCCCTTTCAAGTGATCTCGGGTGACATCATCGAGTTACATTTTTAAAAAAAACTATATACACTGCATACGATCTCCGATTTGAATTTCGTTTTCACCATTGTGTTCTATGCGACGAGACGAACAAAACTAGATCTCACTTGCATGCGTTTCGAATATTTTTTTCGGACCCTAAATTTATAGTACATATATTTTTAAATTTAAGTTATAATTATTATTTTTAAAACATATGCAAGTGAGATCTAGTTTTGTTCGTCTCGTCACGTAGAACACAATGGTGAAAACGGAATTCAAATCGGACATCATATGTAGTGTCTATAACTTTTTTTAAAAAATGTGACTTGATGATGTTAACTGACATCACCTGAAAGTGACACTTAAGAGAGGAGAGTGAATCACGCCATATGACTTGGCGTGATTCACTTCTCAATCATGCCAAATGATATGGCGTGATTTAGTTGTGCTCGATTCCGTTCGCGTCGTGTGAAAATTACCTAAGTCCCTACCACGCCAGACGGTTTGACGTGATTGATAGCTCAATCACGCCATACAGATTGGCGTGATTCAGGTCAACCTCGCTCTACGTCCCGTTCCGACGTGACGTGTGACGCTGACGTGGACACAATCACGCCATTTTATATGGCGTGATTTATTCAGGAATCACGCCATACAATATGGCGTGACAAAAACGTCTAGATCTTGAAAATTTAGTTTGAGTCGGTTTGTTTTTAAAATTTTAGATTAATAATGATTATTTTAAAATAAAAATTCG
>JAUNZO010002774.1:0-12968 GCA_031894775.1 Chloris gayana
AGCCTCCGTCCAAGAATGTAGTTTGTTGACTTTCTCGATTTCTCATTCGACTATTCTGCCTTATTCAAAATATTTATGCAAATATAAAACTAAAGAAGGCATACTTAAAACATTCATAGGAATAAAGTATATTGTAACAAAATAAATAAAATTTTAACAATTTTTTTAAATAAGACGAATTAGTCAAACACGACATCCGAAAGTCAACAAACGCTATATTTCCGGACTGGAGGGAGTAGTATATAAACTCGTCAATCATCAGCCTACATGGATATATAGATAACTAACCGGAGGAGCACTGGGGGTAGATCGGCTGCACAGGCTGGCCAGCAATAGCAACAGGATCGCAAGCTACGAACCCATGTGCATGTGTGCGGAGGCCGGCCGGCCGGTCGTTGCTTGGCACGCATCCAAGCAGGAGTAGGCTCCTCGCGTGTCCCGCGCATGAACGCGGATGTCCGCATGCAAGCGCGGGGCGGTACCAAGTACCAACCCACGTAGGGTGTGTTTGGTTGGCTGCATAGGCTTGGGCCTGGCTGGTGGGTGGATACAGGCCCAACAGAGCCAGGATCCATAGATACAGACATCAATGTTTGGTTGGCTGGTTTAGCTTGGGCCTGGCTGAACTGAGTGTGTGTTTGGTTGGCTGTATGGATGTATATTCTGCATGAGTAGGTGCAAGCTCTCTTGTTTGGTACGCAGCGTAGGATGGAGATAGGGTCACCGTGGCCTTAAGTTGGTGAGATTACCGACCGGTTTGGTAGTTGGCGCCAATTTTTGGCGCCAACTGTAAACGGCGCGAGTTTTGGCGCCGAGCGCGAGTTTTGGCGCCAAAGTTGTAAGCGAGCGAGTTGGCGCCAATTTTTTTTCTCGTTGGCGCCATTCTGCTGGTTTTGGCGGCAGATGAACTTCACGTAAAACTTAGGGCAATAAAAACCAATGCAACACCAACAAAAGACACGAATTTATCAATCGCCAATATTATCTCAACTTGCATCAACCAGACATGTTTTTCTACACTAGAGAATTATCCAGGACTTCAAGTTTCAGGAGTTTGAGCCCTATCCTATACAAAAAAACAGGTTTGCAGTACACAGTATAGATGAAGTTTTAGAAGGAACTGCAGATGAAGTGCACCTCCCAATTGCATCCTAATCTATACAAAAAAAGTGTGATAGCACACAAGGTGTCTGGTTTGCAAAGCTGGTAGCTAGGTTGGTGATTATCACTCATCACAATCAGATCGCTGAGCTTCACGTTCAGCTTGCTTGGCCCCGATCTTTGCAAGATGCTCGCTCGATCCAAAGGATACGGTGAGCTTCATCATCAGCACAAACCCCTCTCGCTCGACGCTTGTTGTCCAACAGGTAAGATAGAGCAGCCATCAAATCTTCATCGGTGAACCCCGGTGTGGCCATGCAGAGAGAGTAGAGGTTGGGAGGGACATCCGTGTTTTGCACCACAACAGGAGCTTTGAAAGCTTCAGCCACACCGTGCACGACAAATGACCGCTCGAGGGAACCCTAGCTCGCGCTCGGCTTTTATAGCCTGCAGCTGCGGGTGCAGCAGCTCGGGCCAAGGCTGCACCGAACGGGCCAGGCTGCGGAGGGAAGCCCGATTCGGCCGTTCCTATCGGGCCTGGCTGCGGGGGCGCGCCTGCATCAACTGGGCCTGGCCCAATGCCTCTCCAGGTAACCAAACAGTGGTAGGCTGCACCATCTGGGCCTGGCTGGGGGTTGGTGCAGCCAACCAAACACACCCGTAGTGACATGATCCAAACGCACATGCTTCAGCATGCTGCATATGGGGGCGAGTGGTCCCTGTGGCTGGATCGAACGAACAATTTGCATACGAGAAGCTGGTGGTAGAACACGAGCCTTGCCTCCTAGCGCAAGCTAGATCCGGGTGATTAGATGTGTTGGTTGGAGTTTTTAGTAGTGGCATTTAACAATTCAGGTGCGCACTTGATTGAATATGTAAAAGCAATGGGGTCCGAGTGTTTTTATTAATAATTATTAATTTTTCGTGGAGGCACATGGAGCTAGCTAGGTACAGATCAGAGAGGTTTCTCTCCTTTGTCCGGTCTGGTTTACTTGCCCGGGCCGTATGCTCATCTTGTTCCCAGCAACTGACATAACATAACTGGCGTAAGGCTTAAATAAGCTGCTTCATGCATGCATAACTTTTCTTTATTTTCTTCTGGGGGAAAAAAATTTCAGAACAGTTCGTCAACCTGCAACTGATTTTGACACTGAAAGCAGGAAAATTTGGTTGATCGGTTGGTTATTTTGACACTGAAAGTAGTAAATAAATCTGATCACCTTGTTGTTTTGCAGAACGAGGTGTCCGTCCTGTCACCGCGGGTGGCATTCCTGGATCAGCAGCGGACGATACTGACGGTCGGCAACAGCCACCTCAAGCAGCGGATCGCGGCTCTAGCGCAGGACAAGATTTTCAAGGATGGTGAGTGCCATGATTTACTTTCTGGCAGTGTTCATACACGGAGAATTATTACTGCATGCCGCAGCCTTTGCATCAGGGTTCATGCATCATGCTTCACCAAGAAGAAACATTACTCATGACTGGGGATGTTTTGCAGCTCATCAAGAGGCGCTGAGGAAGGAGATCGAGAGGCTGCGACAGGTCTACGAGCAGCAGAACCTCAAGATGTCAGCTGGGGCTCCGGCCTCTGAGCACGGGCCGCCACCCCCTGTGCGCGCAGAGAAAGAGCTCATGAGCTAGCTCATCCGTGCCTGTCCGCTGTGCAGTCCGCCTTATCATTAACCTGGAGGGAATTGCATCATGATTTTTTTTCTCAGATTTTGAGGATGTTTTCTTCTCTTTGCTTTTCTTCTTTTTGTTTATTCTTCCGTCCATTGACACGTGCATTCTTTGTGTATGTTAGTTTCGATTTGGGTTACTGTGAAAATTGTGGTAAAGTCAAATGAAAGCTGAACTGTCATGTAAATCCTTTTGAGACATCTAATTCATCTCGGGAGAAACTATTGACATTTTCCCCGAAAAAAACTGCATGTGCTATGTGGCCGATTAAATTAGGAAGAGAAGAAATGGCATCAGAGGTGCCTACAAAGTTCAAGCATCACAGAGAACCGACGCGCATGTTCTTATGTTGTCAGTTAACTGAAATTTGGACTGCCTGAAGGCAGGTGGTTTACCCATTCTGGCAAGCCTGTAACTCTGTAAGTGTCTCCAGGAGTTCGGCAAAATTACCCTCTGAGAAAAATCTAGGTATTTAGAGGTGGAGTCAGAATGTGTTCACTGCGCAACCATGTCTGTGCTGATTTCTACCAAACAAATCGATTCTGCAGTGCCACTTCGCTGCTATACCAATCTTTTCAAGAGTGCTGACTGCCCTTCTTCCGTGCCTCTATTTTCTAGGAGTAAAACAATATGGGCATTTGGTTTATCTATGCCGCGTTTTTGGTTTCTTGCTTGTCTCATACTGTATCTCGTTGTTTCATCTGTTGTCTACTCATGTGCAAAGATTCGTAACTCCTCATTCTTTCAGGCATTAATGCCATTGAAAACTTAAGTTACAGGTATACTGAATCTGCATCAGACTTCAAAGAGCCAGGGTTCTTCAGATTCATTTCTCTGAACCAGCGAGATGGTTGATGCTCTACCAACTCAAACTTTGGATGCTTCAGTTACATTGTGCTGAAAATCGTTGTTTATCGTTCGATCTCAGTTATTAGTAAGTTACTAGAGTCCATTTCTCTACAGACTCTACATGTACAGTCATGTTACTAGTAGTTTTGACGTTTCAAAAACAAAAAAGATTAATAGTTTTGAACTATTGTCTTCTTGGACGAGGACTGGGGGAGACTGTTGAAGCTGAATACAAGAACTTAAGTGGCTTATATAGACGACTGAGTCAACACTCTCCAACTCTGATTTCCACTCTCAGCTCTCTCCGTTTCATGTTCCAGAACCAATAGCAATCTCACAAACGTTTTGTTGACTGCAACCAAACAGTAATTATATACGTAACAATCCATCAAAACACAGGATGACAGCAGGAACACCGGAATTGACAGAACTCCACAAACCACAGGCTCCGAGTTCTTGAAACGAAGCACAAAACTGCCAGAAGTCATGATCTCTTCAGCAAACTCAGACGGCTCTGAATCTGTAAATGAAGAGCCGAAAAAAACTAAAACTTAGCCTGATCAGTACAGTACCAGTAGTTAGTTACAGGCGACGAGCTCCGCTACACACTGAACTGACGAGCCACAGTGCTCGTTCACGGGCTCACTCCCACAGCGGGCTGCTGTACACCTGCTCCGCGCCGACCTCGCCGCCGTAGTAGTAAGGGCCGAACGAGAAGCTGTTCCCCTCGTCCTCGTCCTCCCACTCCATGGCCATGCCGTCCATGTACCACTCGCCCATGCACTCGCCCGTGAACGGACCCAGAGCGGCCTCCTCCGTCCACTGCATGGCGTCCTCGTCGTCGAAGGCGAGGTACGGCGACGGGGACCGCGAGTAGCCGCAGCCGTCGAGCTCCTCCAGGTCGGACAGGACGCCGCCGTCGTCCAGGCCGCAGTCCTCGCAGTCGTGGTGCGGGTGGATGGAGTTCAGCTCGTGGTGGCTCTCGACCCAGCCATCGAACTCGTCGGCCGTGAAGCCGAGCTGCGGTCCGGTCGCGTCATCGGCGGGCTGCTCGTCTGCGCCCGCGAGGGACGCGTCCAGGAGCTCGACGAGCAGGCCGCCGTCGGCCTCCGGCGCCTCCACGACCTGGTCTTCTGCTTCGTCCGGCTGCTGCTGCTGCTCGGCGCGATCCATGTAAGTTTGTGGATCAAATTTTCAAGCTTCTTTGCTAAACTGCTGGAAGCGCGGAGAGGAGAAACTAAAGGGCGATATTCCGTGGACGTGGACTGATGATCACGGAAGGGTGGGGTGAGAGACTGACTGATGTAGCGAGCGGGAAGCTCGCGCTTTATATGGGGGGGGGAGACACGGGACGTGCCAGCTCAAGAGTTGCGGGCCGAGTGAGCGGCCGGTCTCACACCTAAGCGTCATGTGGACCGGACACCACTTGCGAGCGGCATTGATGGGTAGCAGCATAGTACTGGTTCCGATAAGAGATTGCTTTGGATTGGAGCAAACCTACCTATTAGCAGCACGGATCAAGGAACAAAGCACACCGTCGTTAAGTCGAAGGTTCTGTAGCTGGCGCGCATTTAAGGAGAGATCGTATTCGAGGGTTCATCTATGCGGTCTGTGTACGAGATCCTCTGCACCATGCGCGTAGTACAAGCAGCGGGCGACTGTTCGCGCCTAGCACCTCCAAATGCCCGCCCTGTTTGGCCATGAATGTGTTCAGCCGCCCAGCTGGACGCCCTGAGAAACTTCAGTCCATATCCATTGCACAGTTAGTTTTTGGTGAGAAGTGGTTAAGGAGTGTCGCTATCGACAGTACTTACTAATGATAAGAGCGTGGCCGGGGTTAAACGAGATGCAGAAAAGGTTAGATCTGGCGTGGTGACTGTCCTTGGCAGATGGCAGTGTGCCCGCTGCCACCCGAATTACTGCGGACATGGCCAAGTCAGCAGTCAAATGACCGGTTCCCACTGAGAACCTGGCCACGGCCTCATGATCCATCACTGCAGTTACGCGCGTGGCAGGAGGGGGCCTGGTGGTCTCGGCTTGGATCGTGATCCACCGGCTCACGTCAGTGACCAATTTATCTCAGCATCCGCATGTGATCCTCGGTCACTACCTAGCTCGAGTTGGCCGGCGTTCTGCTGTTGGCTAGGTTTGGCGCAGAGGGTGGTGTTACCGGAAAGAAAGGTGTACCATTGTTCTGTTCGAAGCACATGGTTTGCCGCTTTGCCTGTCTTGTTGGGCCTACTGGCATTGGTGGCTCGGCTATTCGGACCCCAGCCGTCGCTGGTCGCTGCTCACCGGCGATTGCGGACAGGCAGACCGCAGACAGGCTATGGGGTTGGGGCAGACGGGGACGCTAGTCGCTAGCGAGCGGGTACTCGCGGCTGCGGTCCGAAGGGTAGAAGAAAGAAGAGGTAGAGCTGCCTTCCCGTTCCATTCGGGCCTCGACGAATCTCTTCGCTTCGGCCGTTGCACGCCTGAACTCGACGTCGGGCATCCGGTGTTCTGTTTTTACTCGAGCTCCTCGCGGGCAGACTAATTTTTTGTGAGAAGTTTTTCGGACCACAATACTTGCAAGTAGTTTTGAAAAAATACTTACAAGTAGTTTAAGGGTATTTTTGTAATTTTACTAATAATTAATAGATTTATATTTTTTCATAAAATATAATTTAGATATATGAACCACAACTTTATTGTAAGAATAATATTGAACAAATTATTAACATCAAAGATTAATTACATTACTGATTTTCATTTATATTATCATGAAAATAAAAATTAATCATGACAAATCTGTCACTTTGACGATAATACCCTTAACATGGTAAAATACTTGCAAGTAGTTGTGTATTTCCGATCTCAAATCTCCACCGTTGGATCAAACTACTTACAAATATTTTTTCAAAACTACTTGCAAGTATTATGGACCGAAAAACTCCTCTTTTTTGTATGGGTCCGTGGCATCGTTCTGCCGCCGCAGGCCTTAATTTGCTCGTAAGTTCAGCTTTACATTGCCCAGCATCAGAGTCAGATCATTGCTGGGTGCTGGCTTGACCAGCCTCTGCTGGCATCGGGCACCGCCCACCGCGGTCATCTCCATTAGTGCAGAACTACAGCGGGATGGTCTGGATGTGGCTGGAGAGTTGGAGCGTGACAAACCCCGCAGCTGCAGCCGTTCAGCCACAAATTGGGGGCGATCCTGTTGCAGCCTGCACGCCGGCATGGACTGCGCATGCGCATGGCCTGCAATATGGCGTGTGACATTGGTCGAGAAAGGGTAGTTGCTTGTTGCCTTGGTGGACGAATGATGTGCTTCGTGGACTCGTGGTCATGTCTTGCGATTTGAAATGATGAGATCAGACGTTGATACTTTCTGATCACCAGCTCCCGCGTGGTGAACCAAGATACACCATGGCAGTAACTCGATACTGGCTTCGGCAGTGTCGATGCCTTGCAGATGATTCGTGTACAGGACTATTAGCATGTGTTTGGTTCTGGGACCATGTGGGATGGGACGGAACCGTTCCAGTTTTTGGAATGGAACCGTTCCGTTTTTGTTTGGTTAGAGGGATGGAACGGTCCCTATTTTTTGTTTGATTGGAGGGATGAAGGGGATGGTATCTTTCAAACTAGAACGGTATATCCATGGTCCGTTATCACCTTGTTGCGCCCGCGCCGCCATGCCTTGCCGCCGACCTGCCGGCCTCCGCGCCGCATCTCGCTCCGTCCTCCCGCACTCAGCTTCGCCGCCGACACCTCCACGCGAGCTTCACCGCCGACAACTCCATGCGCGCTCACGCGCAACCCCTCTGCGCCGACCCTCGCCGTCCTCTCGCCCTCGACTCCCGCGCCGACGCGCCGCTCCCGTGCGACCCCGCCGCACACAGCCGCGCTCGGTCGAGTCGCCGACGCGTCGCGCCCGCTGCGAGCTGAGGGCGGTGAGCTCGGGCGCCGCGAGACGAGCGAGGAAGAAGAGACACGAAAGGGACAGCGTCACAGTGGGATCGATTGGTTTCATCAATTTCGGATGGACGAGTTGGTACCGCATATAGAGGGAATATTCTTTGGAGGATGGTTCCATCCCTCTCAATCCCAGAATCAAACACCCTAAAAATGGAACCATTCGGTCCCCGTCCCGTCCCGTCCCTCCGTCCCTCTTGGTTCCTCAAACCAAACACACCACAATCACCAATGGAGACACAGGATCGGTTAGGTAGCAACGACCAAGGGGCCAAACAGCCAGCAGCAGTCAGGCTCCAATGGTAGACCCTTCTACCGACGGGGGAGCAACGAGCTGCAGAAAGTGATTGATCGATATGGACCATTGTCATCAGCCTTATCCAACATAAGAGACAGGCAGACAGCACAACGGCACGCATTCTGGAACCAGAGCGGTAGCTAGAAAGAGGTACCGTATCAAGTGCGTCAGAAATGCAACCACAGCTTTGCCAAACAGCAATTGAACCTCGAAAAAACGAGCTCCAGACGAGCACACAGTATTCAGAAGCACTGGAGGACAAAATTCTATAACAGTTCGGCTACTCTATGCTCTTATGCAGGTTATAAATTTCACCAGGCGTAACAATGTATATGACATTTTTTCAGTTGCATTTTACCACACTTCTTTTTACAAAGGTCTTCAGTTAGATTTCTTCCGATAGCTTCATTCTTCAACTTTCCCAGATTTCTGAAGTGGAAGAGGTCTACCACGTCCCATTGTAAAGCCCCTTGTCCCATCCGGCATTCTCGGTCCAGGAATAGGCTTGTTTAAAGACTCAGAACCAGAACCACCTGATATGTAAACAATAAATATCAGAGTTCTTCATCATCAGATCTATAATGGAACATGCACGTGAGGATACATAAAGTCCCAAAAATGTTTGAGAGTGGGCATCAATTTTTGAAATTATGTCTAGCTACATTGTTGCTTTTGCATGTTTGTTTGAGAGCCAAGGGACAAGGATTAACATAGAAGGAGAATCCTAGTTCCTAGATTTTGTGCAGTTGTCGGGACGTGTTTATAAGATAACCATACAAAGATAACACAGATTAACATAAAATGAATACCTTGTCCATTTGCATTTTGCTGAACCTGTCCTTTTCCTTGACCTCTATACCGACCTTTTCGTCCTCCTTTAGCATTTGACTTTTGCTGTTGCAGCTCATCCTATGTGCAAACAGATGGCGATGGATGAACGTAGAATTAAAATATACTGTTCAGGTATTTTCAACCAGTTAATGGAATGATGCTACAGAATTTCGGACCTCAGGGGTAAGAATAGAATTGATATTCTCCTTGTCAGTAGACCCCTCCAATGAGTCAGCGCTGTTGTTCTTTTCTGAGGTTGTATTCTGCTCTTCTTTTGAAGGCTGATTCTGATTGTTCCTTTTAGCAGCTGAATCTTGATTTCCCTTTGAAGACTGGTTATACTTTCCAGAACTTGGTACACTTTGTTTAGATATAAGCCTGACTTTCAGCCCAGTTCTCCAGTTTCGCTCATCATTTAAAGTAGTCGCCTAATATGACCAGAATAAACCGAGAAAATGTTAATTCTTCTAGATTTCCTCATGATGTTTCACCAAATGAGTTACTAAACAATAGATGAACTCACAGCTTTCTCAGCTGCCTCCACTGCTTCATACTCAACAAGGGCATGAACCTGTGCAAACCAGTTTCTTTAAAAACTTGGGTCGAAAGATACAGCTAGCATGATTCAACATTACATTCTAGATTTATTCTTTTGACATCTACATATTAACTGGTAAATATAGGCTCGTAACTAAGCATGATTAAATTGATGTATACACAAATAATAAAGGTATAACAGATTCACAGGATATTTAGAGTATACCTTGCTACTTAGAAAGAAGTCAACATTCTTAGGTGTTGCAGATTCTTTAGCTGAATGTGGATCATGTATTGTGATATTTACAACTCTGAGATGAAAAGATAAAATTCAGTTTCAAAAATAATACATAATCAGTGAATAATAGCAGACATGCTGACCATGACAAGTATCTACATACTTGCCAATAGCACCAAATTTTTCCTGTAGGCTCTCCAACGAGAAATCTGGAGGTAGATTTTCAACCACAACGGTTCTTTTCTGCAAACAAACTGAAGTTACATCTTACATAATCGAGGTACAATACATTCTAATAACAAGGGGTTGTTATTCACCTTTGCATCTTTCAGTTCAGCATGTGGCAATGGGTGTAATCTCTTAACCCTTTTCCCATCTGGACTCACTACCTAAAAGTGCAGGAGGAAACAATTATAGCCCAAACCTTTATAGCGAAGAAGCCATTTCGCACTCATTACCAACAATCTAAAAACTTCAAAACGTCCGGGCAACATATTACCAGCTTTGATGATGTCCTGAGTGCAGCTTCAATTATAGCATGATCCTGAACGAGTTTCTTCATTTTTCTAAACGAAGCAATAACTCCAATAGGAACTACAATATGCCATTATTGAGACCGTGTTATATTTCTACTAAATATTATACATAAAATATAAAGTGCCAGAACAAATTCACGTGTAAAACACAGGAATAAAATTGCCATAGTGTTAAACCACTCAAAAATTCTTTTGTTAAAACTTCAATTTATACACAGATCATTAGAAAGCAATCAAAGAAAGATCTATTAACAAATTAAAACTGTGAAAAAGGCTTGTGATAAAATGAATAGTGGAGAACATAGAAGAATAGCAAACAATGATATATGCTCATATAATATATTAATTACAGGGAAACAACATGTGAGGTAGAAGATAAAGGTACTGAACTAACAGGTGCAATATTTCTGGTTTGGATTATTTTTAGTTCACCCCCATTTTTCTGCCTTTTATGAAATTTTACATTAATGTAATAAGTTCATGTATATTCCGTGCATATACAATTCAAGCAAACAAAAGCATGCCAGGAAGGAGGAAAAAAGTAACACACTCGCTATCTTGTAAAAGATGTGCAGTAGTTTACTTTGGATATACAAGGATTCTTGTAGCTCAACCATTTAGTGCCTTGTGCCAAATTTGAGACTACGATAAAGAAAAAGAGTAATGTTGTATGCAGATCTATGAAAATGTGAACATGATTCTCATAAGAACACTAAAAGTCATCATAAAAACATTTACATTCTCTATGGTTATAGCAGCCAATCTAACTGCCTGGAGTTAAACCTCAAATGTAAATATCCATTATATGTTGACTCATGGATGCCAGCCAGAATCCCAAATACATAAGAGGTAATCAGAATCAAATAGAGTTCAATAAGGGACAACTCAGATGAGTAAGGAACAAATCATTTCCCAATGATATGAATTTGACTAAGCTACCATGGCAGGACACCAGGCAACATTAGTCAATCACAGGATCAGTTTGCATATCTTCATGGTTCCACAATCAAGTATGCATATGAAAACTCAGCTAGAAACAACGAGCATAATTCTATGATTGTTCAATAAGAAGAATGGAGCGAATCAGACACCAACAAAGTTTGTATTCACAGAGGCAGAGACAAGCTTCTCGGCACAACTAAGATAAAGCTGCACCAGGAGTACCATGTAAATGCCTCTTCATAAGTACCTGTCGCATTTCATCATTTTCAGCTCCATTCTACTAATATATGAAAACTCAGCTAGAAACAACGAGCATAATTCAATGATTGTTCAATAAGAAGAATGGAGCGAATCAGACACCAACAAAGTTTGTATTCACAGAGGCAGAGACAAGCTTCTCGGCACAACTAAGATAAAGCTGCACCAGGAGTACCATGTAAATGCCTCTTCATAAGTACCTGTCGCATTTCATAATTTTCAGCTCCATTCTACTAATGTGGGATTGCTAGGACAATGAAAAACACTGGCATTTTAAATGCTGGAAACAGATTTGCACCTTGGTGGTATATACGTAAGAAAATGGTACAAACATTAAATAAAAGTGAATTCATATTTCCATACATACACGTCAAGTGCTATATTTCTAATTTTCTAAGATGATTGCTATGACAAATAAATGAAACAAGCAAGTACTTTCTGTATAACTGAAGCCTCACGGAGACACCTTTCAACTGAAAAATATCAACTACAAAATGCCATATTTTCAGTGTTTGTGCTGAATGTGTCCTAAGACAAGAGCACACTACTTACCAAAGCCCTGCTTGTTCTTCTTTACAAATTTCAACAAGAATTCATCAGTAGGAAGATTCTCATCGCTGAAATAGTATTCCACCTGCAATTTGTAGCACCTCAAGTTACAGGAAGCACATCGCAGAAATACATACCAAAATGAATAAGGAAAATCCTATATATATTCTGCCTCAGAACATGACACTAGGAGAATGATATCCAGTTCCTCGAAATTAGGTGTATGTCACTAATGAACTCACAGTATTTAGTAGAATTTGTTGTGCGACTAATTTCCTCCTATTTCCCAATGGGCCATTGGTCTATTCCATTCTACCGTGTATTCTCAACCGAACTCCCAATTTAGCCCATGCCTCTTAAGACTGCATAGATGCATAGACTTCCATTTCACCATGTATCAACACAATTCTAAGTTCTAATCCAAACAAGCCATTAAACCAGCATACATGAACCTTAAGCAGAAAGGAACAGGGGCCCGGAAATGGACTATGTGCAGTCCCAGGACGCATGACAAGAGGGAAGGAACGGGCAGTAGCGCACCTGCTTGACGATCCGGCCGCGGAGTTCATCGGTGAGCACGAAGCCACCGGCACCATCCTCGGGTGTCTCTGAAGATGCGGCAGCGACGGGGGAGCATCCTCCACCACCTCCAGAAGCGGCAGCTCGTCGGCGACCGTAGGGGAGGGCAGGACGTCCTCGGCAGCAACAGGAGGAGGCGGCGGCAGGGGTTGCAGCTCGTCGGCGGCGACAAGGAGATCGGCCGCGACGGCGTCGAGAGGTGGAGGCTGGCCGTCCATACCCGGAGCGGAGAAGCGGGGGAGCCGAGTCGTCGCCGCCGCCGCTCGCAGTCGTTGGGTGGCGGCTGCGAATGGCGGTCGGTTGCGACTGCGGGCTCGAGGCCGGGTCGGCGCGGTGGTCTGAGCTATATACAGCTGGACAGAGAATTTTTTTCTATTTTGACCGAGTGAGGCCGCGAGCGCGAGGGTTCGTGTGTCGGGGAGCAAACAGCCCACTGGGCTGGAAAATTGCGATGGCCATGGGCTCCATCTTAGAACTAAACGGCCCAGCCTATGAAATCCACTTGCAGCCCTGTTCTGTGCTAGCCCTTTTCGGCTTGTCGCTGTTCTGTGCCAGCCCTTTTCGGCTTGTCGGACAGAACTGCGGAGAAACAGCAGAGTTTTGCCGAGTAATC